>JARSSU010042456.1:0-51457 GCA_029619165.1 Eurosta solidaginis | reverse complement strand
CCGCTTTACCGCAAACAAGTCCGAATTGTCACATCCATCTCTGCACACACAGATGTCGCAGTGTATGGAATATCAATTGGATGCACCCACCAGAATAGACAGTAGTATGAATGAAGACAAAACAAAAAACCGCTGATGGCTGGCTGAATGGTTATAGCAGCGGCGCCTAACGATTGCCGAATGAAGGCACTTAGTGGCAGTTGCCCGTGAAATGGAGCATACGAACGAGCTTTGGCAGTTGTCTAAAATTTTTTCCTTTCTCTATTCTAATTTAATAATTTTTTGCAAGTAAGAGAAATTTATCATAACATAATCCATGATAAATAATTATTGTTAGGCCTTGAGACTTGATTCGAACCCGCGATCTTGTACAATTTATTTACGGTGCACACTATATCACGGACATCATTAGCGCGCTTTCAGAAACACACTATTTTGTGATACGTTGCAAACATGTTTCGTAAATTAAGTGATAGAACTTTTGTTTTCATGAACGGCGAGTTGAGCCAACTGTCACATGAAATACGATCCTTAAATTTTAAGGAAACGATCTCTCTTAAACGATTTTTTCTACATTTCACCATAATATTATAAGCGGAAAACTATTTATTCATAACCACACACTGAATATGTGAAAGAACTGCCAGACAGCCGACATAAACACGACGGCTTCGACATAATCGATCCGAGCGCTACATTGAATTTTGACATTTCAGAAACCTTTAACTGATATTCTAAGTCCGCACATAGTAGACAAATCAGCCTAGGCAATGGCAGCGACGGACTCAGACACACCGTGCAATCGTATCGCATCCACACCCCTGTTTTTCTGTACTAATCTCAACAGCCTAATATTTATTTGAAAGATACCGTTGTGTGTAAGGCTTATAGCTCATATAAAGTAAAATTACGTAAGGAATTATTATAAGCCATAAGGTAGAGTATAACAAGTTTATTATAAGGCTTATGACCAACAAAAATAAGGCTTACTTACATAAGGCCCTATTGAAAAAACTACTTGCTGTATTAGAACATTTTGTATAAGGCTTATATATAGCCCACCCAAAATCACGCTTACATAAGCTGTTATAATAACAAGTTGAATAAGGATTGGTGTACCATAGTGTAACATTATTATAAGTTTTTGCACATATAAAATTGCTTGGGCCTATAATAAGACACCATCTGACTCAATTCCTTTATTCATACTCATATAACCTATTTAAACTTTATTAACTGGGGATCCTCATCGACAGTGGTTCGTGAGCCAGAAAGTATCATGAAAATATTCCTCCAAATTCAGTTGCTCAGATATCGTTTGGAGTCGGTGTAAAACACATAACAAAAACTTGTAAAAGAGGTTCTCAGACAGTGGGGAATGTAGAATTTACATCTTTCATGAGTTCTTTAAAAGGACAATAAGTAGATTTCCTTATTGAAAATAGTTTTATCGGCGTTTTTTGAAAGGTCTGGCAACAATGCTCCGTCCAACCGTCTGTCCGTGAACACGATAACTGGAGTAAATTTTGAGATATCTATATGAAATTTGTATCATCTCAAATATCAAAATAAAATAAATGTAAGGCGCGATAACCTCCGAAGAGATCTAGGCGAGCTTCTCTTCCAATTTGCGTCGGTGCTCCTTTTGATTTTCCCCACAAATTGGCCGGACGAGGCCTACATGATTTTATGCCGACTCCGAACGGCATCTGCAAGGCAGATGAGTTTTCACTGAGAGCTTTTCATGGCAGAAATACACCCGAGCGCTGCCAAACACTTCCGAGGGGCGACGCCGCTTAGAAAATTTTCTTCTAATTGAAAATCTTATTTCTAAAATTTTTGATGTTGCTTTGCCCGGGGTTTGAACCCAGGGCACCGGTGTGGTAGGCGGAGCACGCTACCATCACACCACGGTGGCCGCTCAATAGCTATTTAAATGAACGCAATTGGACTATAACCACGCCCACTTTTTCGATATCGAAAATTTCGAAAAACCGAAAAAGTGCGATAATCATTACCAAAGACGGATAAGCGATGAAACGTGGTAGGTGGGTGACCTTATGACGCAGTATAGAAAATTAGTAAAATTTTGGACAGTGGGCGTGACACCGGCCCCACTTTTAAAAGAAGGTAATTTAAAAGTTTTGCAAGCTGTAATTTGGCAGTCATTGAAGATATCATGATGAAAATTTGGCAGGAACGTTACTTCTATTGCTATATGTGTTCTGAATAAAATTAGCAAAATCGGATGACGAACACACCCACTTTTAAAAAAAATTTTAAAGTCAAATTCTAACAAAAAATTGAATATCTTTACAGTATAGAAGTAAAGTATGTCAACATTCAACTCTAGTAATGATATGGTGCAACAAAAATACAAAAATAAAAGAAATTTTCAAAATGGGCGTGGCTCCGCCCTATTTCATTTCATTTGTCTACAATACTTTTAATGCCATAGTCGAACAAAAATGTACCAATCCTTGTGAAATTTGGTAAGTAGAATACTTCTATGACAATAACTGGCGAAATCGGTTGAAACCACGCCCAGTTTTTATACACAGTCGACCGTCTGTCCTTCCGCTCTGCCGTTAACACGATAACTGAGCAGAAATCGATATATCTTTACTAACTTAGGTCACGTACTTAGCTGGCTCACTTTATCTTGGGTATTAAAAATGGCGAAATCCGACTGTTCATACCCACTTTTTCATATGAAAATTTCGAAAAAATGAAAAAATGCTTATTCTACCAAATACGAAACCCACTTTATCGATTGAAAATTTCAAAAAAATGAAACAAAAAAGTAAATTCTATACCAAATACGAAAAAAGGGATGAAACATGGTAATTGTATTGGTCTATTGACGCAAAATATAACTTCAGAAAAAAACTTGGTAAAGTGGGTGTGACACCTACCATATTAAGTAGAAGAAAATGAAAAAGTTTTGCAGGGCGAAATCAAAAGCCCTTGGAATCTTGGAAGGAATACTGTTCGTGGTATTACATATATAAATAAATTAGCGGTACCCAACAGATGATGTTCTGGATCACCCTGTCCACATTTTGGTCGATATCGCGAAAACGCCTTCACATATACAATTAAGGGCCACTCCCTTTTAAAACCCTCATTAATACCTTTAATTTGATACCCATATCGTACAAAACACATTCTAGAGTCACCCCTGGTCCACGTTTATGGCGATATCTCGAAAAGGCGTCCACATATAGACTAAGGCCCACTTCTTTTAAAATACTCATTAACACCTTTCATTTGATACCCATATCGTACAAAAAAATTCTAGAGTCACCCCTGGCCCACCTTTATGGCGATATTTCGAAAAGGCGCCCACCTATAGAACTAAGGCCCACGCCCTTTTAAAATACTCATTAACACCTTTCATTTGATACCCATATGTACAAACAAATTCTAGAGTCACCCCTGGTCCACCTTTATGGCGATATTCGAAAAGGCGTCCACCTATAGAACTAAGGCCCCACGCCCTTTTAAATACTATTAACACTTTCATTTGATACCCATAGTACAAACAATTCTAGGTCACCCCCTGGTCCACGTTAATGGCGATATCTCGAAAAGGCGTCCACTATAGAACTAAGCCCACTCCCTTTTAAAATACTCATTAACACCTTTCATTTGATACCCATATCGTACAAACAAATTCTAGAGTCAACCCACTGGTCCACGTTTATGGCGATATCTCGAAAAGGCATCCACCTATAGAACTAAGGCCCACTCCCTTTAAAATACTCATTAACACCTTTCATTTGATACCCCATATAGTACAAACAAATTCTAGAGTCACCCTGGTCCACGTTTATGGCGATATCTCGAAAAGGCGTCCACACATAGAACTAAGGCCCACTCCTTTTTAAAATACTCATTAACACCTTTCATTTGATACCCATATCGTACAAACAAATTCTAGAGTCGACCCTGGTCCACCTTTATGGCGATATTTCGAAAAGGGTCCACCTATAGAACTAAGGCCCACGCCCTTTTAAAAATACTCATTAACACCTTTCATTTGATACCCATATTGTACAAACGCATTCTAGAGTCAACCCTGGTCCACCTTTATAACGATATTCCGAAAAGGCGTCCACCTATAGAACATAAGGCCCACTCCCTTTTAAAACACTTATTAAACACCTTTCGTTTGATACCCATATTGTACAAACGCATTTAGAGTCAACCCTGGTCCACTTTTAACGATATTCCGAAAAGGCATCCACCTATAGAACTAAGGCCCCCTCCTTTTAAAATACTCATTAACACCTTTCATTTGATACCCATATAGTACAAACAAATTCTAGAGTCACCCCTGGTCCACGTTTATGGTGATATCTCGAAAAGGCGTCCACCTATAGAACTAAGGCCCACTCCCTTTTAAAATATCATTACACCTTCATTTGATACCCATATCGTACAACAAAATTCTAGAGTCACCCTGGTCCACGTTATGGCGATATCTCGAAAGGCATCCACCTATAGAACTAAGGCACACGCCCTTTTAAAATACTCATTAACCACCTTTCATTTGATACCCATATAGTACAAACAAATTCTACAGTCACCCCTGGTCCACCTTTATGGCGATATTTCGAAAAGGCGTCCACTATAGAACTAAGGCCCACGCCCTTTTAAAATACTCATTAACACTTTCATTTGATACCCATATTCGTACAAACAAATTCTAGAGTCACCCCTGGTCCACGTTTATGGCGATATCTCGAAAAGGCGTCCACCTATAGAACTAAGGCCCACGCCCTTTTAAAATACTCATTAACACCTTTCATTTGATACCCATATCGTACAAACAAATTCTAGAGTCACCCCTGGTCCACCTTTATGGCGATATTTCGAAAAGGCGTCCACCTATAGAACTAAGGCCCACGCCCTTTTAAAATACTCATTAACACCTTTCATTTGATACCCATATCGTACAAACAAATTCTAGAGTCACCCCTGGTCCACCTTTATGGCGATATCTCGAAAAGGCGTCCACCTATAGAACTAAGGCCCACGCCCTTTTAAAATACTCATTAACACCTTTCTTTTGATACCCATATTGTACAAACGCATTCTAGAGTCACCCCTGGTCCACTTTTATAACGATATTCCGAAAAGACGTCCACCTATAGAACTAAGGCCCACTCCCTTTTAAAACACTTATTAACACCTTTCGTTTGATACCCATATCGTACAAACAAATTCTAGAGTCACCCCTGGTCCCATCTTTATGGCGATATCTCGAAACGGCGTCCATCTATAGAACTTAGGCCCACGCCCTTTAAAAATACTCATAAATACCTTTCATTTGATACCCATATCGTACAAAATAAATTCTAGAGTCACCCCTGGTCCACCTTTATGGCGATATCTCGAAAAGGCGTCCCACCTATAAAACTCAGGCCCACTCCCTTTTAAAATTATCATTAACACATTTCATTTGATACCCATATCGTACAAAACAAATTCTAGAGTCAGGCCTGGTCCACCTTTATGGCGATATCCCTAAATGGCGTCCATCTATAGAACTATGGCCCACTTCCTCTTAAAATACTCTTTGATACCTTCCATTTGATACACATGTCATACAAACACATTCCAGGGTTACCCTAGGTTCTTTTTACAACATTGTGATTTTCCCTTACTTTGTCTCCACAGCTCTCAACTGAGTATGTAATGTTCGGTTACACCCGAACTTAGCCTTCCTTACTTGTTTCATTTACTCTTTACCATATTCGTACAGCTGTTGCTTATTCACTAATACGTGCATGGATGTAGGGGAATCCCCTAAATACGAAGAACCTGTTTTCAATACAGTAAAAAACATAAAAATTTATGTACCTATTGCATACACGTAGTTAGTATCATATTGTGTGTACGTACGTGAATGTTTATTTTGTACACAAGGCGTGGGAACAAGTGAGTCCACAGACAATACAAAATTGTTTTATTCAAGCTGGGTTTGTGAAAACCGATTTGCCCAATGATGAAAGCGAGTGGACTGCAGAAGATGAGCTTCCTTTATCAGCACTTGCCCAGTTCTCTAGAGTTATTAATCGAGTTCAGAGCGAAATCCAAATTGACGTGAAGGACTATATTAATTTAGATAATGAAATCTCTATTAATGATGAAGACGTGGAAAAATATCAATACTGAAATGTTACCTGTTTTCCAAGAATCGCTGGCCATCGTCTGAAGATGAAATAGAAAATGATATTGCTGACAAGATTACTTCTTATAAAGAGGCTTACTTAGCTATAAAAAAAACTAAAGGATTTTTCTTTAAATCACAGCGACCTTAGGGGTGTTGAACTGCTAACTGATATTCAACTACATCTTCAAGATATTGAAATTAAAGGAAAAACTCGCCAAGCGAAAATTTCTGACTTTTTTTTAATTATTTTGAATATTTTGTACACAAAACTTTATTCTTTAATTTATGAACAAGCTTTATGAACCTCCTAACTCAGTCTTATTTGTATGTATTAATATTCTTGTTTCACGTCCTCTCGCGAAATTTGGGTCCTCCGTCGGAAAATGGGGCCGAATTTCGGGAATTCTTCCGGCGGGAATAAAACGAGCCGAGGCGGATTCAATGATCTTGCGAAAAGCACGTTCCCCTTGGCGAGCATCAGTCGGGATAGGGAGGGCAGCAAAGCGACTGTCTGTGAAGGATTTGTACTCATCCCACTTTCCTTTTTTAAAATTTATGAAAGTGCGTTTTCGGTGACGATGGAGTCGGCGGTACGCTCGAGCGAAATAAGTATTGGCAGGTGGTCGGATACCAATGTTACCATCGGCTGCCAGTTGACGCAGCTTACGAGTCCTGCGCTCAAGATTGATATATCTGGCACATACCACTTCTCCCTGGACTTGGTTATACTCGCCAGTGACCGTACGCAATATTGCTGCAGGTAATGGCTTTACTATCCTGTTGACCAAATCAGATCGGATTAAGGAATGAGATGCGTCCGTATCTACAGTCACTACACGCTCCTTGCCATTCACATTTCCTCTGACGGTAAGACTGCTCGATTTTCTTCCGATTTGTGATACAGAGATAACGGGACATTCCACAACTGGAGCTAGCTCTCGATATTTACATCTGACTCGCTCCTGCTGATCTCCTCCAGCTTTGTTCTTAAGACCACCCATGCTGTTGAAACCACTAGGATCAAGATCGCAATGACGTGCAATGTGACCTGGCTTCCCGCATTTGAAGCATTTGATAACTCTTTCACTCCGCTTTTGCCATCCTTTCAGTGCGTCCACTATTGTGTTCACCCAGTCTGGCCTTTCTACCTCCATACGGCGTGCTTTGAAAGCTGGCTTACACAGAAGCGATGCTGTTTCCTGAATCAGAGCATGTGATACCGTTTCACAGTGTTTCGTGTAGAACAAGCTAGCTGGACAAAATTATTTTATGAGATTTTCCGTTTCATATGCAGTCATTTATTACAACTACGTCATTTTTTTCAGCCATATGTTCTTGTTTTTTTTTCCAAAATTTTACTTCATATGCATACATTATTTCATATGCATGCTTATTTCATATATGTACAGTAACTCATGTGAATAAGTGACATAGATCCAAAAAAAATTTAAACGGACTTAAGAATATTATTTTATTTTACTTAAATTGAATGGACTACAAATCTCAATACTCTAAAAAATTCTAAAAATTCGGAAAAAAAATTACAATTTTTTATGAAAATTCGTCGAATTTTTCAAACATTTTTTAAATATAATTTAGTTTTTGTTATAGATCGTGACAAATTTTCTTATGGGAAATTAGTTCAGATATGAAAATTCGTCGAATTTTTCAAACATTTTTTAAATATAATTTAGTTTTTGTTATAGATCGTGACAAATTTCCTTATGGGAAATTAGTTAAAATAAATTAAAGCGAAAATTGTAAGAATTGTCCAAAAAGGGGTGTCTACTTATTTATGTGAGTGACTGTACATATGTACATACATATTTTGTATTTATTTGTGTATTTTTCCTGGCACTACAATTTTTACAAAATTATTTTATAGTACCAGTCAGGAATGTAAATGTGAATTACAATAATAATAATAACAATGTAAATAATTAAATTAATTATGTGAAAATTACTTATTACAAAAACTTAAAAGTAAAGTATCATACAAAGTAGAAAAGATAATAGATTTAAATTAAATAAAACCTGATCCAACAAAAAGTTATATGGTAGGTTATCTTTTATAATTATGTTATTATTCGCTACCATCACTTTCATTCGATGAGTCACTTGTGGAATAGTCATGAGCATCAGCAACACTACTGTGAAAGCTTGAATCAACTGGGGTATTTATTGACTCCTCAACATTATCGGGGGACAGTAAATTTAAGACTTCTGAAGTCAGACTTTTAAATTTTTTCTAGCTATCTCCCTAAAACTGTTAACTAAAGGATCCGATGTTATAAGCAACATATTCATAAGATCTCTATTCGTGGCTTCACGCGACTGCTTTTGTGTGTTATCATCCCTGAATCGTCTCAAATCTTTGTTACGGGCTTCCTGTGCTTCCTCAGAAAGTTGACCAATAGGTAAAATTGCTGATTTTATAATATCAGTACTATGCACTAAGATTTTATGAACTGTAACAGGCATATTAAACCATGGATAGAGATCTATGTATAGTTTTTTAGCCTCGACCGCGAATTTTTCAAATCTTTGGATATTTATATTGTACCCAGATGCTAATGCGCGAAGGAGAGTGTCGAATCTTTTGATGAGCGTTACATCCAATCCCGTAATCTCAGCACTAGCGTCAGAATTTTCGAAAAACTACGAGCAGTGTGCGTCATTGGTATTGCCGAATCCTGGTTTTGGTTTATCTACTATCAATCCAAGTACACTTTTAAATTTATTCTGGATTTCGTTGGAACGTAGCTTTACACTCTCTTTATCTGCCTCATTCCTAAGCTGCCATTTTTTTACTTCGAGGCCATAACTTATGTTAAGCAAGCATTCAAAACATCTTATCCATGCATGGAGAGTAGACAAACCAAAACCAAGATTATCTCGGTTAGGCGTAAAGTCCCGTAACTCATTATTCATATCTTTTGGAGTGGCACCACAAATATAACACTTTTGTGCGGAAGAAGTTTCAGTCAAAGCATTGCAAACTTTTCCATCAATCATTGTTAGAAGCATATTGTGATTTACGGAAACTTCGTATTCTTCGAGCATGTACTTTGTTGGCAACAACGCATTTATCTCCTCTAAAACTTTGTTCGTTTCAAAAACAATAAAATCTTTTGTTTCTTTAGAAAAAATAAATTTAATTGGACGACAATACATGGTAGAAGAAGGTCGAGGATTCTGCCAAACAATGTTACCTTTTTCATCCTGTAATTGAAGAGAAACAAAACAAAATATAAACAAAAACTCGATCAGTGTCAGAACTGCATGTAAACTTTTGCTTATATGTGCTATGGCCAGAGCTTCCATCGCAACCCCACTTGCTGATTAAAGTATACGTCAAGTTTTTAGGTAATAAACTAACAAAAACTTCTTGATTTTCTAAAACTAAACGCTCAACAGTTTTATCTAATACGGACTGGACTGTAATTTCCGCACGTGTTTCACCCACATCAATTTCATTTGGATAGCATTCTGTCTTAGCTTTTCTTAGCCTATAAAATGATGGATAAACCTTATGGCCTGCCTTGATGCTTCACTTCCGAGTCGTTTTGTACCCATGAGTCGTCGACTTGCTATCTACGTAGTATTCTAAAGCTTCTACATTGCTCAAGCGTCTTGCATCTAGCTCACATGTCATCTTTTTGCCGGATATTTGAGTGGTTTCCTGTGATTTTTTTGTAATGTACGCGTTGATACTTCTGCCGCATAAAGTAACTCACCAGGACTTCTAGATTGCAGGAGGTCATCCACTCGACGCCGTTTGGTTTTTTCACGAATAAGCTTAAACTTTTTATCGAATACTCGGCTGCTTCGCTTAAATCGTACTTAAGTACAACAAAACTCAATAATTCTTTATATCTAGTTTCCTTCGAATGTTGAACCCAAATTTCAAAAAACTCCGTTCTTGGTACGGTTATAACTAAACTGCTTTGTGTTGTTGATTTTCCGACAGGGTGAATAGTTGATGACTGTTGTGCTGCCATCTTAAGTGTCGTTGATCGTTCTGATTTGTTATCAGTTGTACAGTATTTATATTACATTCAGGTATTGGCGTAGATGCTACCAAATGGGGTTGTTTTGTGTAGCGTTCCTGTGTGGTTATACCTGCATTAGGATTGCTTCGTATATACCTGTTTTTATGCCTTGGTGACTGATGCGGTAGGTTGTGGCAGGTTGAAGTCAGTGATCTTCGCCTTTTTGCTTTTTGTGTGCTCTTGTTGACCTTGCGCGTTTATTTTTGTGTGTTTTATGGCTACGTGTTTGTTCCCTGTACCTGAGAATTGGTTTTGCCGTTTGTAGATCAGCTTTAAAGGTTCAAATATCTCGTCGGAGCTGGTACGTACATACATCCTATTTTATATGTAGAGATAACTAAATCTACAAAAAAAAATTAAAAATAGATGTGCAAAGAATTCGCAATGGTTTTTTCTTTCGACTATTAGAGAATACTTGCGACTATAACATATGTAAAATTTAGCCCGGATGTTCGCGGATGTATGTAACTTTTTTGTCCCTAAAGTTAAAAATATAGAGAAAAAATACCTTTTCTTCTTAATAACGGAATGTTAAATATATTGAAAAATACTCTAATTGCGAAAGAATTACTATTAGAAAATTTTACTTACCTTCGAGCTTAGAATCCATCAAAAAAATTATATAAAAGTGTTCACTTAAAAGAAATATGAAGCTTAATATTCAACAAAAATTTTGCAAATTAATCAATGCATTTTACGGCCACTCCTGCCTTCTTACTTCAATTACTCAATATATATGAGCAAAAAAATGCAAAAATCCCGTTATTTTGTTTATTTTCTTTCATTTCTCATTACACTTTTCTTGGAATAAGAACTTTGTTTTTGTCCAGCTAGCTTGTTCTACACGAAACACTGTACGTTTCTGTGAATGTAGGTTTTGGGTTTGCGTATGTCGCTCGCTTTGTTTCGATATCCCGTATTCCATTAATAAAGCTCTGGATTTTTACCCTTTCGGTGGATTCCACAGGTGCGTCCGCATTCGCTAAATGTGCCAGCCCTTCACCATCCGACGCAAACTCTTGCAGTGTTTCACCAGGCCTCTGGAAGCGGTTCAGTAACTCCATTTGGTATATCTGTCTCCTATGCTCGGTTCCGTATCGCCTCTAGTGCGCCCATCAATGCTTCATAACTGTTCCGTTCGTGCTCTGGAATAGTCTGTAAGATCTCAGCAGTAGGTCCTTTTGACGCTACGAACAATGCAGCAAATTTATCTTCGGCATTCCAGTTGTTCGCTGCTGACGTCTTCTCGAATTGGAGCTTAAAGACCTGTAAAGGAACAGAACCCTCAAAGGATGGTGTTTTTACCTTTGGCTTACTCGCTAAAACTGCTGGCCGATTTGTTGCACTTCTGTATATGACCTCGCAATGTTTCAATCTCGACATCGATTTTGTTCTCGAGTTGTAAAATTTTTGTATCCTGCGCGTCCATCTTCAAAGAAATACGTCCGTCTTGCTCTTCCAGATGTGCGGAGATCTGCGTTGAAATTTGTGCCGACATTTCGGATATTCGGGCCTCTTGTGCTTCAGTCTTCGATGTTATACGGTTGTCCTGCGATTCCAGTTGGGATGCCATATATGTCTTTTGTTCTTCCAGTTGAGATGACATTTGCGACGACATCTCTGAAATGCGTGCCTCCTGTGCTTCTTGGATGTTATACTTTCTGTTACACGTGTTTCCTGGGTTTCCATTTTTGTCGATATCTGTGATAACAATGCCAATATCGCACTATTCTCGCCACTTGCGACTGGACTCGGACTTCCGTTCTTCTCTCTTTTGTAAATGTCTCGTCCCCATTGGATGAAAGACATACTCCTCCACATTAATTCCTTCCGACTCCATTACCTCTCGTAGCCGTCCTTGAAGTTCGATCTTATTGCCGGTTGTATTCAATCCACGGTTCCCCAACTCCTTTTTCAGTTGCTGTATCCTTAATTGACTTAACTTTGCAATGTCCAAGTTGTATTCGAAATCTTCGAAATTTATTCAACAATTCGTCTTCTGACACTAATTGTAACACATTTTTGGGAAGTTCTGCTTATTCCAAACCTTCTGCTAACGTTCGAATCGCTAAACTGTTGAATAAATCACTCCAATATTCAGTATTGCAATATGGTCTTTATTTAGTCTACTTGGGAGTAGTACATTTATACTTCAATATCACGTACTTCACAACAGCGTGTTTAAATCAAACTAATTATTAATTACTCAGCTTGCGCTGCTTTTATAGTCTCCGTTACTTCATTCGCATATTTCTACTAAAGTCTAGACGTTTCGCCTTCTAGAACTGCTGTATCTCCTGCTTGGTAATTGTGTATGCGTGTGAATGTGTGAGTAACAACTTCGGCTGATGACTATATCTGTTTGTGAGTATCTCTTCGTTGCCTTGTATGTATGTGTGTAAATGATGATTGATTTGTTCACGCTCACAAGAGTGGCTGCTTTATTGTTGTTGTGCATTTATTAGTAGCAGCTTAGTGATGCTAATGCCCGCTTGCCAGAAGCATGAATGTGTCAAAATGAAAATGTTGGGAAATCGAGTTTCAAAGTTTATTGTTCCCTTAAAATTAGAAGTATTAGTTTTTAATGTAAAAATGTATCAATAAATTATACGCATAATATGCTCTTTCAACTGAGATAACTGTTTTGCTCGCATCCCTTTTATTCTCCGATATTTAGCACATTCATTTTTCGGGCCCAACTTTATGTGATTGAATTATACATCATGAAAACGGTATTGCAAATTATTGGGTTCCATATAAGGTAGGAAGCTGTAGATTTAAGTAGAACCTAAAGAATCTAAAGGTAATCCAAAGAAGCTTCTAACACAAAATCGGAAAATTTGCACATTCATGCTTCTGGCTAGCGAGCGACGGTATGATAAACGCGAGACCGCCTCCATTTCCGCTCTCGCGATCTTTTATGTGGACATTATACCCAGATGGCCACCGTGGTGTGATGGTAGCGTGCTCCGCCTATCACACCGTATTCCCTGGGTTCAACTCCCGGGCAAAGCAACATCAAAATTTTAGAAATAAGATTTTTCAATTAGAAGAAAATTTTTCTAAGCGGGGTCACCCCTCGGCAGTGTCTGGCAAGCGCTCCGATTGTATTTCTGCCATGAAAAGCTCTCAGTGAAAACTCATCTGCCTTGCAGATGCCGTTCGGAGTCGCATAAAAACATGTAGGTCCCGTCCGGCCAATTTGTAGGGAAAAATCAAGAGGAGCACGACGCAAATTGGAAGAGAAGCTCGGCCTTAGATCTCTTCGGAGGTTATCGCGCCTTACATTATTTTTATTTATTTTTATACCCAGAACAGGTCTGCAGAGCAGATCTTGCTACGAGTTTAGTCTCTTGAATCGCAGCGATGCGGATGTTATGCCGCTTCATGAAATCGACTATCTCCGTGAATACAGAATTCTGAAGCGCAGCGAGGGAGACGTCGTCACTCAAGGGATAAGTGACGGGTGACTACGCCTGAGTTGTGGGAGGTCAGGACGTAATTGCTGTTGTGGCCGTGGAACTTGACGTCCCTGGGTAAGCATTGGGGTACCCGGTGTAGTTGGATTTGCGGCCTGGCAACATGCCGCAATGGAGCACCTCGGGGGTTGCCGTCGCGGACACCAGAACAAACATCTCTTCCATCAAAACCTTCTGGAGGAAAATGAATCTGTCTTGCAGATGCCGTTCGGAGTCGGTATAAAATATATAGGTCCCGTCCCACTTACTCTTATTCTTTTTGATTGGCGCTTACCCGTTAAAACGGTTGCGGTCGTCAAACACTCTGCTTCCATAAGCGGGTTCGGATAAAAATAGTTTATTAGCCGAAGAATTATCTTTCATTCGCATACCATGACATAGCCAGCGTAGCCGCTGCGTTTCAATTCGCTATGTTGATGTCTGGCGGCCGCCGTGGTGTGGTGGTTGTTGTTGTTATTGTTTAGCATTGTTTCGCCCCATCCGATGTGTGCGACCGATCACAAATTGTCATCAATATCCCCTAACGGGAGTCCAAGGAAACTTGCTGTTTCAACAGGGATGGACCATAATGAGAGGGGTGTTAGAGGCGTTGGTTCTACAATACAGTTAAAGAGATGGTTGGTGTCATGTGGGTACACATTGCAAGCAGGGCATAGCAGGGTGGTAGCGTGCTCCGCCTACCACACCTAGTAGATCCTTCCGGCAAACCAACATCAAAATTTTGAAACAAGTTTTTTCAATTATAGATAAGAGTTTTCTAAGCGCGGTCGTACCTCGGCGGTGATTTGGCAAACGCTCCGGGTATATTTCTGCTATAAAAAGCTTCTCAGTGAAAACTCACCTGCCTTGCAGAAGCCGTTCGGAGTTGGCGTAAAACATGAAGGTCCCGTCCCGCCAATTTGTAGGAAAAATTAAAAGGAGCACGACGCAAATTAGAACAGAAGCTCGGCCCAAATCTCTTCGAAGGTATACCACGCCTGGTTTTTATTTTTTTTGTGTTGATATCTGCTTAAAGCTCGTACTGCTTATCGCTAAATCTTTTGCGATAATCGCCATCGCCAACGCGTAGAGGCCCGTTCATCTTTCGAAGAACTTTTCTCTCGAATAGTCCTAGAGCCGCATCATCTGATTATGTTATGGTAAATGCTTCTGCACTTCTTGTAGATTATAATTTTTGTTTGCCGAGATAGGACTTTACTTTTCAATTGCCTACTCAGACCAAAGTAGCATTTGTTGAGAAGGGTGATTCTTCGCGGGATTTCTAGACTGGCATTGTTGTTTTTGTTAATACTGGTGACCAAATAAACGAAATATTTTACTATTTCGAAAATATGGCAACAGTGTCGTGGTCGCCAACGCACAAATGCGCTGACTCTTATTCACCATCAAACCCATCTGTTCGGTTTTTTTACCAGCAGAACTTACGGCGCTTGGAGTAAGCAGCATATGCTAGTAGTTGCACACTTTTATAGAATATTTTTCCAGAGCGGTTAAGATCTTCAGATTGTATTATTTGGCCCAACATCAAATTAAAGAAATCGTACGATAGTGACCCCCTATCTGAAACCTCTTTTAGTTTCGAACGGCTAGGAGAGATACTTTCTAGTTCTGACTGGCTGATGGTGTTGCTCGACGTCAGACAAAGCGGAGTCTTCGTCTAATTTGAAGAAAAAATTCAAAAGTAGTACGCCACTAATTGAAGAAAGAGCTCAGACTGGGGGACATTACAATGCAAGTAAAAAAATCCGCTAGGTGGAAAATTAATTTTAAAATGGAAATTTTGCGATCGACTTTTAACTAACTTCTCGGTGATCCAGACACCTGAAACTTAGCTCATAGTTTGCGAGTCGATGGCACTACAATTCGTGGAAAACAAAATCCCGCCAGGTGGCAGACGAATCGAGATAAACGAAAATCCCTGAAAAAACGCAGGGAATTTTTCGATCGATTTTTAAGTAACTTCCCGGTGAGCTAGAGACTTGAAACCTGGGCCGTGAGTCAAAACCCGGTGACAATGCAATATTTGATCCAATAAAATCGCTAGGTGGCGCACGGATCGAGATATTAAGAAAATTAGTTTTGATTTGGGAATCTTTCAATCCATTTTTAACTAACTTCCCGGTTGCCTAGAGACTTGAAACTTGGCACTTAGTTAGAGGCCTGGTGACAATACAACTTATAGAAAACAAAGTTTCGCTAGGTGGCGCGCTATTCAAGATAACTGCAAATCCTTTAAAAACGGGGGGAATCTGGCGAGTCGAGTAACTTCCCGATGAGCTAGAGACATGAAACTTGGGCCGTAAGTCAGAACCCGGTGACAATGCAATATTTTATCAAAAAATTCCGATAGGTGGCGCATGGATAGAGACATTGAGAAAACTAGTTTTAAATTGGGAATCTTGCAATCGATTTTTAACTAACTTCCTGGATATCTAGACTTGAACCTGAAATATAGTTTAAAACTTGGTGACAGTGGAATGTTTGATCAAGAAATTTGAGCTACGTAACGCACAAGTCGAACTATTTAGAAAACTAGGCCATACCTTCATGGCTAGCCTCCTGAGTGTTGCAGACAGTGTAGAATTCCACCTCGTTGAAGGCCCAACTCAATGCACGTCCTTGCATACTTTTAGGCGTACGCGACTTTCACCACGATTATTTTAGACTGTCAGGCTACTTTGATTTTCTTTGGTGAATTTTTGGGAGCAATGACCTAACAAGTGGTGAATCACGGGTTCTGGTGAATGAACTATTAGTGGTGGTGATGCCCCACAGCCAAGAGGTAATTCTCTAAACAAATAATGTTGTTACTAGACTTTAAAATTTTCTAAAATCTGCCGGCACAAAATTGTTATGCTTATTGAGTTAAGCCAGAACTCCATAGATAGCCTCGTGGGCGTTGCAGGCGTTCTAGAATTCCACCTCGTTTGTTAGCTATTCAATCTACACAGCTAAAAATCGTGGTGAAAGTCGCATACGCCTGAAAGGACGTGCATGGAGTTCAGGCGTTCGCAACTTTTACCACACGGAGGGAAATCTATGGCTCGATCACCCACAACTATTGATACTACATTTAATAAAAATTGTTAAACCTGTCCCATCAATAAATATGGATATGCTATCACTGTACGAATGATGACTCACTATTGAACTGGTATCCAAACAAAGTATGCGTAAGAAATCAATTAACTATTGATAAATTCGGCATTAAAAAAAATTAAATTTGACATTTGGCTTCGGCATGATTCGAACCCTGTTCGTCTGGGCTATGAGCCCAGTGCTCTACCATTAGGCTACGTCATGTCATGAAAATTTCTAGAGAAATATTCAAATATATGAAATATAAAAAAATGTTAAAACCAAAAAACCGTCCATAAATATTTTTCTTATACAAATAAAAAAAGTAAAGTCCCATCAAAAAAAATTGTTTAATTGCGATATGACTTTTTATTAGATGCAAATAAGATTTGATAGTGGATCCATTCCAAATAGATATCGCACGAAATACGTCGCTATCAATAGCAAACATGATATAGCAGCCCAAGCATTTTCCCAGTACACAATTTTTAGATGTGTAAATTGAATAGCTGAAAGCTATGAAACTAACCATAGCAATACACAGTGCAAATACAAGACACAAATCTTACGTTCCAATGAAGCGTGATCCAGATACGGATAGAAATTTAACATGGAAATGCAACAAACAAATTGATCCATATGGCTCACATTGTTGTTGCATTTGCATATTAAATCTCTATCCGTATCTGGTTCACGTTTCATTGGAACAAGAGGAAATCATTCCTGTTAAATGCCATTATATCCAACAGATGTCACTGGGTGATGCACCACAGCCAAGAGAATTACGGCGACATCTGCTGGATATAATGGTCATATACATATAGCCAGAAGGGTGTCTTGGGAATTACTTAAATTACTAATCAAAGTTGCAATTGCCTTTTTATAGGCAGTACTAAACAATTTAAAATAAAAAGATGATAAAAAAATTTTAAGGACTACCTTAATATAAATGGACCAAAAAATAGAAGGCAATTTTTCTTTTAATAGAGACATAGTCTTGTTGAATTTTGACTAAAAAACTTTAACAATAGCTCTTTTAAAAGAATTATGGGATTTAAAATTATAAAGGTAGAGCACGTGTTTAAATTTTAAATAATCAATTAGTTTATCCCAAGTACATGGTTTGCCTTAAATTGAAAGATTGCGCTCCACCTTTATAGTTTTAAATCCCAAAATTCTTTTATAAGAGCTATTGTTAAAGTTTTTTAGTCAAAATTCAACAAGACTATGTCTCTATTAAAGGAAAAATTGACTTCTATTTTTTGGTCCATTTATATAAAGGCAGTCCTTAAAATTTTTTATCATCTTTTTATTGTTATTAATTACGCACGAATTTGCAAAATATCTGACTTTTCTTATTGTCTGATCTTTGCGACAGCTAGCATAATATTTCTTTGGTGTTCTCAACTTTCTTCATTCCCCAGCACATTACAAATTCTGTAATTAAACTTAACCAATTTTGTATATTATTGTCAGGGATGTTATTGTTATGAAACCGCACGCGTGGATTCGTCTTAATGGTACTATAAATCGGCGTGTTCTAGATCGATGGATGGGTTCCGTACTCACTGAATGTATTACACGTTCGGGTTCTATGGTTGAGAAAATTTGTACGAAATTTCCTTATTTATCACCGGTGGAAATTATGTTCCTTTTGGAGATGCTTTGCGAATTGAAATGTATTCATTTAACAGAAATAAAGCCGACCAAGACAAGTATTTTCTCATCATATGAAGAGCTACAAGAAAGTAAGTATGTAAATCATTTTACAAAAGAAGTAAACCTATTTTTTCCTAGCAGAAAACAGGGCTTTTTTGGAAAAGATTCTGAACTAAAGCATTCTTCAAACCGAATTCCGATAAAAAGCTTTTATAAAGTTTGCCGGGAAAGGGCCTTTTCGAAACTGCAGCCCAGATAGGGTGATGTCCACTTTGCTTTCGATATGCATATGTACATACCGGAGTTTTCACAAAACCAGAGCAAATAAATTTTTCTCCGTCCGAAAGCTTGTATATCGACTGCAGAGTGGAATATCACCCTATCTCAGCTGACATCCGACGAAAACCGCCCTAACTGTGCTTAAATTCAAATTTTTTGACACTAGCTGGGGTGTTTATGAAAAAAATTGTGAGATAGGCGTTCTTGAGCCGTATTCTGAAATAGAGCGTTATTCACGCGTTTTCTGAGATAGAACGTTTTCCAAATGCCAGCCAAGATAGGGTGATATTTCACTCAGCAGTCGATGTACATTCACATTCACGAATCTTTCAACAATCAATACATTTTATACCAGTTTCACACAGAAGCTTTATAAAATTATTAAGATTTTTAATGAATAACAAAACAGAAGAAGTTTGCCTTTCACACGGATCCATTTGCTTCATCAGTTGCCTCATAAAAATCTATATATATATAAAAAGAAGTGTACATTTTGATTGTCACTACATAACTCGAGAACGGATAGAAAGATTGCCATGAAATTTTTAGGATAACTTAATAGGAACCCGGAGAGTGTTTGTGAAAAGTTTTTTATTCGGGAAGTGGACCAGGGACCGATTTATTCTAAACTGTCGTATATATGGCTCGATTTGTCTGAAATTTGGTATGTAGGTAGCGTTATATCTAGAATAAAATGTCGGATAATTTTTCTTCCGGAAAGTGGACCAGGATACATAGTGGTGACTAGGGTCTCGAGAAATAGGCCAAAAAGTGGACCCGGGCGCCCCTAGAATGTGTTTATACAATATGGATATCAAATGAAAGCTGCTGATGAGTGCTTTAGTACAGGGTAGTTTTCATACCTATTGGTGACTAGGGTCTCGAGATATAGACCAAAACGTGGACCCGGGCACCCCTAGAATGTGTGTGTATTTTGGATATCAAATGAAAGCTGTTGCTGAGAGCTTTTAAGTAATTTTCATTGTGATATTCGATTTAGTCGCATCAACCTGGCAAAACTGATAAATATGCATGCGAAAGCCGAAATAAAGACATGAATTAATAATACCTACATACCTATTTACATACGTCATATTCGATTTGCCTGAATTTGGTATATAAATTTGCCTATATTAGTATTTCCGATCCTTTTTTACGGGAAGTAGACCAGAGACGGACTGGGACTGGGATTAGGACTGGGACTGAGACTGAGACTCGGAGTGGGACTGGGACTGAGACTCGGAATGGGACTGGAACAAAATACAGACCACCCTCTGGGACTGGCAATAAGATATGAAGAAGGATGAGAAAAACTTGAGAGAAGAGAAAATAGAAAAGAGAGAAGACTGAGAAAGAGATAGAATGAGACGAAGATGGAGATAGATGAAGCGAAAAATACGGAGGGAGGAGTGAATACAAAGATTAGGATAAAGTGTAGAGGGGCGAGGGAGAGTTAGACGGAAAAAGCTTATTAAAATGTATGCAGATATACAAATTTAGGGCAGAACAACGTCTGCGGGGTCTTCTAGTATTTCATAAAAAATCCTTGAAATGGAAAGCATCAATTTACTCTTTGCATGTGTAGATAATCTAAATAGAATGCATCTGCTAGTATTATAATAGTAGAGGAGCCGACTGCAAAAAACATGTTGCATGTTGTATTCAAATGGGACCAGTATAACTCATTTACTGGTATCTGGGGCAACCTCAAACCGTGGACTTTCCAGATCCTAGCTTGGCAGGATCTGGCAATTCGTCGATGAAAAGTCAATTTTCGGCGAAAATATGTTGCATAGTGTATTCAAATAAAATATTCAAATTATAAAAGCGGGCAACGCCCCGACCCCAAAAGTACCGACTTGCTACCTCCTATCCTGGAAGAAACCCTTGGCAAGTCGGTTCAAAGGACACGGTATGCTTGAACTATGTTTTATTCCGAAGTCATACTATCTCGGTTTTTTTTTGCGGATTCCTTCTTTGTGAGTTAAATTAAGCTCAGCAATAAAAGTTTACGAAAATTCCCCGAGCGCTTTTTGAGAAAATTGCATTTTAGTGCATCATCATGTAATATGAATTACACTGGTTGGCAGTGAAAATATTCTCTTGACGAGATATACCTCAATTCGTTGGTCTAGTCGAGCACATAAAATCTGCATACTTAGGGTTTCTAATAGACCCTCAAATTTTGGAGTTAGGGATCAAAAACTCCTTTTTCATAGGTTGATTCATATAATATTCTACAAACACAACAGTGTACAAACTGTTAATTTGTAAAATGTCATATATAATACTTGTACGATGAAATATGCAACTTATTATTTGCACTGAATCAGCCCAATTACGCTAGGCTGATTTAAAAATAGAAATTTCAACTCTTATCCAAGAATTCAAACGTGGAGCGTTTGGTGTAAAGCGAACAAAAAATAAATTAGCTAGATCACCGGTGGACCTTACCCTTGAACAAACCATCGATGCTAATGCAGCAAACACTTGAACAGGTATAACCCACTTCACAAATTCGATTTCAACCAGGCAACGATGGGCTCTTAGTCACAGTATGCGAACTAAAGTATTATCTCACGTATTCCAACAGGCCGTACTTACAAACAATGATGATATTCATAAGCATTGCAAAAGAGCCGAATCTAAAAAGACCGAAATAATCTCGAAAGCATAATTCCGGCTGTGAAAAAGTCAATAAATCCATTTCCTTCTAATAATCACAAGGACGTTCTCTTCAATATATCCGCTGGTAGAGCAGCTTCGTCTGAAGTTGCAGACTTCCTTCTAAACGTCGTGTCACTGGGGAAAAAGAGAAGGTAACTTTTACGGAAAATGTTTCTGCGGCACCCGGTAGTTTTGAAAAAACCGAATAAGCGGAATATAATTTCCAATTTTTCCTCTCAGTGTGCATAAAAGAAAATTTGCAGTAAAGATGGAAGCAAAACGGCTTTGCTTAAGATGGAAAGAGATGTTTTTGGAACGCTTTTGCGTATAGCTGCGAAAAAAAGTAGATATTGAATTTTGTCTCACTTTTCCAATAGCTCCAGTACCTCTAGCATTATTTCAGTATTCGGGAGAAATGAATCGTACCGAAAAATCAGTATTGGCAAAACTTTTGACATCTCGCGCCAACCCAGTGTGTCCCCTTCTGTTAAAGTGGATATAATCGACGGTTTCTCTCTTTTATATCATCTTGGAGCCTCACTCCCACAAACATGCGGAAAGTTGGCTGAATCCATCTTGCAGAGTATGTAGCACTTCGTCAACATAAATTCATCTAGTCTTCGATAGATACTTTCATCCATCTATCAAAGATCTTCAAAGGCAGACGCGTAAAGAATTTGACGTTCCATTCACTATACGTGGTCCGCTTCAACCACGTCCAAATGACTTTGTAGGTGGCTTGAAAAATTTTCGTTTTAAAGAGTGCTTCGTGAGATTCTTAGCAACTCATTGGGAGAATAACGAAATGGCGGTTGTTCTACAAGACAACAAAATTTTCATTACAGTTGAGGATCAGTGCTTTTCGTTTTCCGTTTCAGACAACCATGTTTGTTAAAAAAGTGGAAGGAAATTTAGAATGCCAGCACGAAGATGCTGATACCAGAATAATGTTTCATATAGCGAAATTGGCGCCTAAGTCAAAAGTTCTCGTAAAAGCATCGGGCACTGATGTTCTATTTATTTTACTAAGTAATTTATACAAAGTTCCTGACAAGCAAATTTGGCTGGCTTGTCCTCAATCAAGGAAAAAGAATCGCATCCTAGATCAAGAGTGCACAGATTGTTCAGAACTAGCGTCCATCCTTGGTTATACAATGTGCTTAGCTCTACCAGCATATAATGCTTTCACTGGATGTGATTATACGGCGTCGTTTTTCAATCGAGGGAAAGCGAGGCCTTTTAAAATTTTGGAAGGTAATAAACTTTTTCTACAAGCGTTCGCTTCTCTGACTGATCCAACCGATGTATGTGATGAAAAAAAGATGGAAGTTCTACAGGAATTCACTTGTAATATGTATAATGTGAAATGCTGCGCCAGTGTCAACAATGCAATGTTACAAATTTTCCAAAGGATGTACGGAACAACAAAAGATAATGTAAAATGTATGAAGAAACTTAAGGGCTTTGACTCAAGTACTATTCCACCATGCTGGAAATCCCTTAAGCAAAATTTATTAAGGACAGCTTATGTATGTTCCAAGTGGCTAAATACGACTGAATCAACTTGTGTTAAGTCTCCTGCGGAAGAATGTGGTTGGTTTAATGATCACGGATTTTTAAACCACGCTGGTTCGACGGTGAATCGGTACCTCTTTATGTTGATGAGGTGTTGAGATTTTCTGTAAACAATTCGGAAGAAAATGTGGAGACTGAAGACTTCGATGAAATAGTGTTGGCTGGAGATGAATCTGATACAGAAGAATAAGTACTTTTTGCACAGTTAAAATAAAATAATATAAATATATTCACTTTGAGATAAATGAAACTGAAAAATATTTAGAAAAAAAGTGCATTATGGTGCTCCTTATTTCGCAAATGTGATCTTTGTTGGCATTGCAGCTTGCTAGGGGAAAATTTTTTTTTCATATGCAAATAACTATACAACAAAAGCGCAGACTAATGTAAAAAATTTTTCTTTATTTTATGAACACCGCCATGTTCGTTATTTCATCATGTTTGAAATATGCATTAATAAATAATCTCTAAACCATATGCGAATATAATCCTTAGTATTAAATCTTTTTGAAATAGTGCAAACAACTGTGAACTTAAAACCTGCAAATTTTTTTTCCTGCCACGTGTATGAGAAAATAAGATTACCCTTCATGCAAAATTTCAGATCGGTAAAATATGTAACATATAGTGAGTGCACCACCTTTGAACCGACTTGCCAAGGGTTTCTGCCTGGATAGGAGGTGGCAAGTCGGTACTTCCGGGGTAGGGGCGTTGCCAACTCTCATAATTTGAACATTCTATTTGAATACACTATGCAACATATTTTCGCCGAAAATTTACTTTTCATCGACGAATTACCACCATCCTGCCAAGCTAGGATCTGGCAATTCCACGGTTTGAGGTTGCCCCAGATACCAGTAAATGAGTTATACCTGTCCTATTTGAATACAACATGCAACATGTTTTTTGCAGTGGGCTCCTGGACTAGTAAGATATTGCACCTAACCATAACGTCTTTTGCTGCTTTCGTTCGTTACATTGACAATGAAATTCGAAGAGACAAGCAAAGCTGACTAGATTTTTCATAGCAATAATTAAATAATTAAGAATCTTTATTTTTTATCAGAAAGTTGTTGTTGTTTTAGCGATAAGGGCACTCCCCGAAAGTTTTGGGGAGTGTTATCGATTTTGATAGTCCTTTACCGATCCGTTAATAAGCACCATAAAGTAACAGTCCTAACAACTCGGGAACGATTAATATGACCACCCTCTAGGCCATTATTACTTTTGCCCGACTAGAATGCTAATCGTAGGTTTTTAGCAATGACATATTGACAATGAAATTCGAAGAGCCAAGCAAAGCTGACTAGATTTTTCATAGCAATAATTAAATAATTAAGATTTTTTATTTTGTATCAGAAAGTTGTTGTTGTTTTAGTGATAAGGACACTCCCGAAAGTTTTGCACAACGGTTATTAAGAAATATAAATAATAGTTGCTAGAGGAAGCATCCTAGATGCCAAAAATAAATATCCCATCTTCTGGTTTCTGTACAATTAAGTTTTATTTATATCCCAACTCTAAACCAAAGTATAGACCTGTTCTTATTCTAGGAAAAAGTTAGCAGTATTTCCGCGTAAAAAGTGAAATAAAGTTGTTGTTGTAGCAGGCCGAGGCAGAGGCCCCAGACCCCCCTTGCATTTAACTTGACTCCCAACTCTAAACCAAAGTGCACCTGATCCAATTCTAGGGAAAATTTAGCAGTATTTCTGCGTAAAAAGTGAGATGAAGCAATATTTCCTTACATAGTGAGGCTCCATCCCAGGCCTGCCCGGGTCTGGCGGCATTGACCCCTCTTGCATTTAACTTAACTTCCAACTCTAGACCAAGGTTATTCTGCACTGACGACCCACTTGGGGACTGCTAATTTGAGGGCTTTGTGTTTGGGGATTTTTATTGGGCTGGAGATTTTGTATTTTGGGATCGCATTTTTGAGGATTTTGAGCCTCTCCCATCGGAAAAGCCGCTAATACATTAAATCATTATTCTACTAATAATTCTCTAGTTAATCCCCGAATAAGATTCCTATTTGCGAGTTTGTGTTACTCATTGGACACTTTTTATACTCAGCTGAGCAGAGCTCACAGAGTATATTAACTTTGTTCGCATAACGGTAATCCGTAACGGCATAAACTAATCGAGATAGATATAGACTTCTATATATCAAAATGATCTGGGCGAAAAAAGAAATTTATTTAGCCATATCCGTCCGTCCGTCAGTAAACACGATAACTTGAGTAAATTTTGAGGTATCTTGATGAAATGTGGTATGTATGTTCCTGGGAACTCATCTCAGATCGCTATTTAAAATGAACGAATAAATGAATGAATGACTGAACGAAATCGGACTATAACCACGCCCACTTTTTCGATATCGAAAATTTCGAAAAACCGAAAAAGTGCGATAATTCATTACCAAAGACGGATAAAGCCGTGAAACTTGGTAGGTGGGTTGACCTTATGACGTAGAATAGAAAAGTAGTAAAATTTGGGACAATGGGCGTGGCACCGCCCACTTTTAAAGGAAGGTAATTTAAAAGTTTTGCAAGCAGTAATTTGGCAGTCGTTGAAGATATTATGATGAAATTTCGCAGGAACGTTACTCCTATTCCTGTATGTGTGCTAAATAAAAATTAGCAAAATGGGATGACGAACACGCCCACTTTTAAAAAAAAATTTTTAAGTCAAATTATAACAAAAAATTAAATATCTTTACAGTATATAAGTAAATTATGTCAACATTCAACTCCATTAATGATATGGTGCAAAAAAATACAAAAATAAAAGAAAATTTCAAAATGGGCGTGGCTCCGCCCTTTTTAATTTGATTTGTCTAGGATACATTTAATGCCATAAGTCGAGCAAAAATTTACCAATCCTTTTGAAATTTGGTAGGGGCATAGATTCTATGACGATAACTGTTTTCTGTGAAAATGGGCGAAATCGGTTGAAGCCACGCCCATTTTTTATACACAGTCGATCGTCCGTCCTTCCGCTCGGCCGTTAACACGATAACTTGAGCAAAAATCGATATAACCTTACTAAACTTAGTTCACGTACTTATCTGAACTCACTTTATCTTGGTATAAAAAACGGCCGAAATCTGACTATGACCACGCCCACTTTTTCGATATCGAAAATTACGAAAAATTAAAAAAATGCCATAATTCTATACCAAATATGAAAAAAGGGATGAAGCATGGTGATTGGATTGGTTTTTTGACGCAAAATATAACTTTAGATAAAACTTTGTAAAATGGGTGTGACACCTTCCATATTAAGTAGAATAAAATGAAAAAGTTCTGCAGGTCGAAATCAAAAGCCCTTGGAATCTTGTCAGGAATACTGTTCGTGGTATTACATATATAAATAAATTAGCGGTACCCGACAGATGATGTTCTGGGTCACTCTGATCCACATTTTGGTGGATATCTCTAAAACGCCTTCACATATACAACTAAGGGCCACTCCCTTTTAAAACCCTCATTAATACCTTTCATTTGATACCCATGTCATACAAACACATTCCAGGGTTACCCTAGGGTCATTTTCCTACATGGTGATTTTCCCTTATTTTGTCTCCAAAGCTCTCAGCTGAGTATGTAATGTTCGGTTACACCCGAACTTAGCCTTCCTTACTTGTTTGTTATGATTTTATTGACATACGAAGTATGATTTCCAAGTAAAAAAATATATATTTCTAATCTTTTCAGATATTGTAAAGGATATCTATGACCCAAAGTATACATATGTGACTGCGCACGGAGATGCCATAACGCGCATGTCTATTTTTATTGGCAATAAAAAATACAGCACGCAATTTTTTTAAATGTAGCTTATAAATAATAAAATGAGGTGATGTTCTTTCTTGAATTACATGTAGACATGTGTTTTGACAACTTGGGTTTTGTTTTTAAAATTTCATTAAAATAAATATTTACAACCTGAAATCAAATATATGAGTCTAGCTTTATGGAGCCATAACACACGTACAAACGTACAAATGCAAATGTAAATTTTTTTTAGCCATTTGTAAATTTTTTTTAGTATTCATACATAATATTCTTGTCTATTGTATCATTAATGCTTCGCCAATAATATATTCTCTATTTCCTCACGCTCTTTTACACATTCAGCAGTTAGTACTTCGACCGCATTGTCGCTGGTGATAAGTACATCGTCTTCAATACGTATACCAATGCCGCGAAACTCTTTTGGCACATCTTGTCGATCTTGTGAAATATAAATTCCTGGTTCTACTGTGCACACCATTCCCGGCAATAAACGTAAACTGCGTGGCATCAATGGCGTATCATGTACATCCATACCAAGGTAGTGGGAGACATGATGCGGACAGAATTTATAACCGGCCTGAATATTAAAAGAAAATAAAAAAAATATAAAAAAATAGCGCACGCAACTGCAAACTTATTAACCCATTAAGGACCAGTTTGACTGTACTGGCAGCAGAGAATTTCACAAACCATCCTCCTATCACAGATTTTGTAGTTTCAAACTCATAGCGCTTAATAAAAATTGCGCAAAAATTTTTAAAAATGGGTTCATTCCCCATGGACACTGTCCAATTAATAAAACACTCGTCGTTGGCAGGTTAGTGTGAGCAACGAATAATCGTTGGCGTTCAGATTTGGAGATAAAATACCTCGAACTCTTGCAAATATACTATTCGCTTTCTATGCTTACAATAAACTTCACGACTTTAATTTCCGTTTGATCCTTGGGGAAGCGTTAACGCAGAAGCTACCTGTATATTTTTCCTTCAATTTAGCAAATTAAACGGAAAAAATTAAATTTGTTTATTTATGTTGTTTTCTTAGTTTTCCCACACAGGGAGGATAATTGATGTATCTTGGAGCTATTTTCAGACATCACATGTTGTTGTTGTTGTTGTTATAGCGATAAGGTTACTCCCCGAAGTCTTTGGGGAGTGTTATCGATGTGATGGTCCTTTGCCGGATACAGATCCGGTATGCTCCGGTAACACAGCTCCATTAAGGTGCTAGCCCGACCATCTCGGGAACGATTTATATGACCACTTAAACCTTCAGGCCATCCCTCCCTCCCCACCCCCAGGTTCCATGAGGAGCTTGGGGTCGCCGGAGGCTCGTCTGTTAGTGAAACGGAATTCTCCGCTCGAAGGTGAGGTTGACGATTGGGTGTGGAGAAGCTACACAAGGTTGCGCTACACAACCCCTTGAATCTGGTATTTTAGTCGCCTCTTACGACAGGCATACCTACCGCGGGTATATTCTAACCCCCCAACCCGTCAAATTTGGTTTTAGACAAACCGGTTTCGGCGTTGTGCCATCTGCAGTGTCATATTTCGTTTTTTTTTCATTTTGGGGAACACACCGAAAATTAACAAAATTGAGGTACTGCCCCAACAACCACAGCAGGTACTGCCTCTACCATATCTGCTAGAGGGTTTGAAGTCCCGAACCTTTGATTTGACTCACTCAGCTTTTATTTGCTACAAGAGGTTTTTGAAGTTAATAAAGTACCACCTCACGAGATGAGAAACTGCAAATCAATAGTGAGAAGTTCCACGTGCCATATGCCTTGATCAACCATGGTGTTGCATTTTAATACCCTGGATTATGACTGACTTATCCGTCACTTCATATTAAGTACTAAGAGCTAGTGACTACTCCGTGGCTTAACATCATATACAAGGGAAAGCGCCTAACAAAATTCGCTTAAATGATAATTTGCTTTTTCTCGACCAATGGTCCCTAATGAGTTAAAAAATAAAAACGCCTTTTACCTTAGCCAAGCTAATATCATCTACCATATCTTTGGGTACAATTCCCACTTCTTGTAAATATTTTCCTAATTTTATGCACATTGTGTCAAAAAGTTCATCTAAAGTTTCTCCACCCGTTTTCGTTAGAGTGCCTGCAACCAAATGTAATAATATAAATGAGAAGAAGAAGCGTTTGCCCTTACCTATTAATTCTTTTTGCAGTTGCAAGATCACATCGTACAGCACTTTTTGTGGTTGTGTAAAATTCCCATCAATGGGCCAAGTGCGCGTTATGTCACTCGTATACGCACCATATTCACAACCAGCATCCATCAGTACCATTTCACCACTTTTAGTCAATTGCGTGTTACTTATGTAATGTATTGTGGTTGCATTATTACCACTTGCTACTACCGGTGGATAAGCCAAAAAGCTGGCATTTTTCATGCGACATTGTAATCTACAGCCGCAAACAGATGATGTTCAGAAAGTCCCGGCTTTGATTCGCTTATTACCTCATTTATAGCTCTCGACGCAATCTGGCAGGTGCGACGCATCAATTCTTGTTCACAATCAGATTTAAATAATCGCATACTTTGTATGAAAACCAAAGGCGATTTTATTTCTTGTAAACCGCCAGCAATCTGCTGTACATCCGCTGTAATACTAGACTGATTTGATGAAGGCACGTCAAACCACACAGTGGGTTTGCAATTACTCCTTTCCACTAACTTTTTAAGCACTTCGTTAAATTGCTGCACAGAATATGCTTCATCTATACCGAAAAAATTTGGCGCATTATCTACACCTGTACGTGCTCCATCCCACATTTCAGCATGTTTATCTTTAGGTCTCATAAATAAAATTGATTTGATATCGTCTTTTTCATTGATGGTCATTACCAGAACCGTATCGGGTTCGAGGCAACCACTCAAATAATAAAAATCGGTATTTTGTCGAAAGACATATGGAATTTTATCGCTCATGAACTTTTTGGAGGCAGATGGTACAATTACCTAAAATAAAAAAGTAATAGGTTTGAGAATTTTAATTAATAAGGAATACACCTTATTTACATACCACGCTAGATTTAATTTTTTGGTCTTCCCTTTTTGCATTTTCTGCATGGAAATTTTTCATACCCGTCATCAAACGTTCACGTCGCTCACGAAAGGTATCCATTGTTTGGCCTGTCACCAACTCGCCTTCGTTCACGAGATGTGGATGGGTAACATAAGTTGGCTGACCAAATGTATCGGCACGTAAACTCTGCATAAAGTTTTTTCTCAAAGGTACAGTGGCGGTAGAGGGCACATCAGAAGAAGAGGCCGTTGAAGAAATAGAAGCAAAATGATCTTGATGAAGTTAAAGGCAATAAAAATTTAATATCTGATTGTGGATATGAAACAAACAGTGTAGTTACCCAATTTTCCAAGCGCTCTGATTAAATGAGTTCGCCTCACATTCTTTAGAATGGACATATTTTATGTTTTTTTTTGTAAAAAATTAAATAATTTGATGAACTTCCAGAAAAAATGCATGCAAGTTGTGATAGAAGCAATATTTTAAAAACAAAAAAACAGCTGTTTGTCATTAATATGAATTTCCACTGCAATAACGAAAATTCCAAGGCGAATTCAGTAGAGGTGGTGCTATCCCAACAGCTGATTGCTTCTTCCATACAAAGCCTTGTACAACAATATGTCAGTTATTCGAAATCAATGAAAATTTTCTTTTGACTTGACATTCTTCTGCACGGCGAATTGATTGAATTCACTTTGCCACCACCTGGTATGGATTCGCCTTGGAAAATTCACTTGACAAGGAATATGCATTAAATAAGATAGCGCATCCTCAAAGAGGATAAATATAATAAGAGACGTCACTCGTTACTTTGCGTAATGTTATTCGTTAGGGTAACCGCAGGTTTTTTTTGGCGAGAAGTGCATAAGTGTCTGCTATACATTTCGTAGGGTATTTGCGTTTATTTTTCCAAATTTATTTAATTCGTAAAGGATTACCGAGAATTAATTAGGTAATCCTTTACGACAGCATGACACTGCTAATACGCGTCAAAAAATATCGTCAAAAGACGCGTATTCATCTCGAGAACAATAATCCAAAGGCGGAAAAGAAAAATTGTATCTCTGTCCAAAGATATTTGCAGTTGAAGTATGCGATTTTCATGTGGTTGTTGTAATGTTGGAGTACACAAAAAAAAATGTGTATTGTATTGTTTTGCGCGAATATAGTTTTGGTCTACACACCGGTGTTGGACCCACCCAGGGTATTTTTTTTATAAGCGCGGCCGAAGGCCGCCAACGCAGAAACGTGTTCTACACAAAAATACTATAGATACCAGCCCGGTTTCGGAAGGACCCGTGGGTCATTTTTCGGTTTTTCGTAAATATCGTTTGAATGAGATAAAATGTTTCTTTTCCGCCTTCGGATTATTAATACTGATGTCAAGACGCGTCGTTTGACACTGCTATCGATATTTTTGGTTCGGTATTAGCAGTGTCATGCTGTCGTAAAGAATTACCTAATTATCTTTCCAAAAATAACATTTACATAAGGTGCCTACACGGCATGAATAAATGCGAGACAATTAAAAATGTCCCTCACAGATAGAAACGAGTATCTGGGACTAACAATTGACTGCAAGTTGAATTAGAAAGTATGCATCGAAGAGCGGGTACGGAAGGCCTGCATCGCCTTCTATGCCTGCAAATCAATGTTTGGTAAGAAAGGGGACTGATGCCAAGCATGGTACTTTGGATGTACGAGGCGGTGGTGCGACCGGTGCTTACCTATGGTTCCATAGTCTGGTGGGAAAGCTCTAAGTAAGAGCTACAATCTCACCACCTGCAAAAAATCCAGCACACTGCCTGCGTTGGTGCCATAGGGGCTCGACGCACTTGCCCCACAGCTGCTTTAGACCCCATTTTGCACCTGCTTCCGATCGACTTGCGTATACTTTGTACATCATCACAAACCGCGTTGAGACTCAGGGAGTCTGGGTATTGGAAGGATACTCAGCAAGGGTATATTAGTATCCTAAAGAAACTTCCGGATGGTACATGTAGTACCGAGACAGATTACTACCCTCGCAAACTGAAGTTTGAGTACGGTTGTAATACTGCCATTCCAAGCAGGAACGAGTGGAAGAAAAACTTTCGCATAAGGGTCGACGACATCCAAATCTACACTGACGGCTCCAAGATGGAATCGGGAGTGGGGCGGAGTCTTCTCTGAGTCCCTAAATTTGTCTGCATCATTCAGACTCCCATGGCACCAGCGTGTTTCAAGCAGAAATCCTCGCGATTTGACAAGCCTGCAAATCACTGGAGGGCTTGATTGTAGCTGGCATCCTGTCGCATAGCCAAGCAGCGATGAAAGCGCTTTCCTCGCCACACATTAACTCAAAATTAGTGTGGGCTTGTAAGCGACTCTTATCCCAGTTATCCACCAATCTAGAACTACGCGTTATCTGATTCCCGGGTCATAGGGGATAGAGGGTAACGAGAAGGCCGACGATCTAGCACGCAGGGGCTCATCGGAGATGAACGAGGAAATAACCAGTGTCGAAGTAGGCATACGGGAGCCCTGAAAACAACCCCGACGGCTGCACTGTATGCCATTCTGCACATTCCACCTGTAGACCTGGTAGCAAAGAACATAGCATTAACAACTGCAACCAGGCTCGGTGCCTCGGGGCAGCTTGAGCGCCGACCATATGGCCATAGTAGTATAGCGTCATCAATCACAAGACGAACAGACTACCTGATTCCCTATCTGCCCTTCGAGGGAGATCTGAAGGCCACAATAGAGGTGGACGGTTGGCGCAAGGGTGCGCAAATGGCGGCCGAGGTGATACATGTGTACACAGATGGTTCCAAAGTAGTGGAAGGAGTAGGGTCTGCGGTATACTGTGCTGATCCGGAAATAAACAGATCATAAAGGATGCCGGATTACGGTAGCGTTTTCCAAGCGGAAATAGTAGCCGTAACCAAAGCAGTAGACCCCCTGGAAGATTCAAGGGGTTGTGTAGCGCAACATATAGCTTCTCCAACCCAATTGTCAACCTCACCTTCGAGCGGCGAATCCCGTTTCACTAACAGACGAGGCTCTGGCGACCCCAAGCTCCTCATGGAACTTGGGGGTGGGGAGGGAGGGATGGCCTGAAGGTTCAATGTGGCCATATAAATCGTTCCCGAGATGGTCGGGCCAGCACCTTAATGGTGCTGTGTTACCGGAGCGTATCGGATCTGTATCCGACAAAGGACCATCACATCGATAACACTCCCCAAAGCCTTCGGGGAGTAACCTAATCGCTACAACAACAACAACCCCCTGGAAGAAAATAGCCCAAGCTGCAATCGTGTTAACTTTTATATTGACAGTCAAGCAGCAATTAAGGCAATAATCTCGCATACCACAGCATCTAAATGCGTGTTAGAGTGTAAGCAGTCCCTGGAGAGAATCGGGACAGGGAGAAGCATATATCTATATTGGGTCCCAGGGCATATGGGAATGAAAAAGTGGATGAACTAGCTAAAAAGGGCGCATCCCTTGAAGCTTGCTCCATATGCGTCCCAATTGGACTGGGCGAAATTAAGCGAATGCGAGAGGTGCTCATGGTCGGCCAAGCAGGAAAGGCGTGGGCTCAAGCGCGGGCTGTTAAGTGTCAAAGATTATGTGCAGGTCTCACAACCTTAGACTTAGAAAGTTGCTTCTATCATTAAAAAGAGAGGACTGTATACTCATGACGGGTATTCTAACTGGACACTGCCTTCTGGCGTTACATGCCTTTAAATTAGGCTTGGTCAGAGATAGCAGATGTAAGAAGAGCGGGCTAGAGGAGGAAACGATCGAGCACGTTCTGTGCTCGTGCCCTGCACTTGCCAGGCTAAGACTCCAGCTATTAGGAGTGATACAGCTGTCAGATCTAGAAGCAGCAAGTGGCTTAAGTCCTAGGAAGCTTCTAGTATTTGCCAAGAGGACGGAGTTATTTTATAACATAGGTCCTGGTTTTTGATAGGGTTTTTCAGTTTGGTCGTTAAAACAAACTTCTGGTAACACTACGGACTCAATCAGTATATGTGAGGTCCAGTTCAACCTACCTACCTATCATTTTTTTTTAACTTTGAAAAAACTCCGAACACCATTCCTTCATTACATATATATAATTCGACTGCCTATTTCACTGCCCTCCACTCTATTCGCAACATAACAAAAATTTAAGCTGCCAAACTATATAGTAAACAATGCTTGGTGTGAAACACAGTGACATCTGCCTATCACAACACATGTGTACAAAAATATCACGAACTCTGGTTCTCAAGTCTTCGTTTGTCTCAGCATTAGTATGATCACTTCCATCAGTGTATTTTTTGAATGTATAAAGCTGCAAGCATTGTAAACTTTACCAAGTAGCGCAACTAACAGCTGATCGCTCAAAATTAGCACACACACACACAAACATCACTAATGGCGTTATTATGGAAATCTTTAGGGAAATTCAAGTTCAATTTTTAAACAGATATAAAATGTTATAATTTTGGAATATACAGCATCTAGGACACCTTAATTGCAGTAATTGAAAGAAAATGTTTGCTTATACTCAAGTATTTTGCTATTTTTTCTAAATTTATCTTTAATATTGATACAATGTTGAAGGTATATTAATTCAATGCAACTCTGCTCTTCCTACTGTTCTTCATTCCACTCCATTCGAGTGTCTTCTTTCACTGAATTCGAGTGCCTTCCACTCTATTCGCAACATAACCTCAATTTAAGCTGCCAAACTATATAGTAAACAATGGCTTCAAGTGTGCACCGACGTGTGTCGTACGAAACCCGTTTGACCGAACCCTCAAGCCCGTAGGAATCAATGTGTGTGGCTGTGTACATGTATATAACACATTTGTGTGTGTATTGTTTACAGCAAAGCACTGTTGCCATTGTCCAGTTTGCATGCATGATTATGCAAACATCAACTTTTGGAATTACAATTTTTCATGGTGTAAATGGCAGAAACAAATACTGAATAAGAATTTCTAGTTCATTTATTTGTAACCTCTAATTTTGTATAATAATTTTAGGATAATTCAACAAAATTTTAAACAATCATTTTTTTCATCACAATTGGTCCAAACATAGCGCACAAAATATGTAATAGGCAACTCTGTCTTGTGAGAGCGATCATCTTAGACGTGCTTCCGGAAAAAATCAAAATTGGTTTGATTTCTACGTTCCGGGCTACGTACGTACGTGCGTTGAACGTCGGTGAGTTTTCGTTTACATTGCACACTCATAAGATAGGTCGTGTCAGCTGACACGTTTTTAGTACGTACGTTCGTGAGTAACTGAGGTATAAGGGTATGGAATATGTAGTCATAAACATAGTGTACAAGTACAAGTGTGTTGACTTATCTGTCAAGCATTCTGACAGGCACTCGCTGGATTCGGAATGACAGCGAATTCAAAATGGATACCATTACCGAATGCGCCGAATGATTGAAAAATTGAAAAAGTCGAGACGATTGGTAGTCAAAAATGTTGTCGTTGAGACCAAAAATGCGACTCTAGACCTGAGATTTCCATCAGGTGGGCGAGGCTGTTTGTAGTTTTGACGTTTATCGCTTAGTGAACACACTTGTATAGGTACCAGGCGAATTCATTACAGGTGGTGTTATCCCATCAGCTGATTGCTTCTTCTTGATAATTTTCCATACAACGCCTTGTACTGCAACATGTCTGTTAATCGAAATCAATTAAAATTTTCTTTTGACTTGACATTCTTCTAAACGGTGAATTGGTTGAATTCGCTTTGCCACCACCTAGTATGGATTCGCCTTGATAAGTACACTATGGTCATAAAGTAGTTTGTAGAGCAAGGCAATGCGCGAATGAGAAATTGTTAAGAACCCCAAACTGGGTGTGGACAGGCTTTAAATCCACAGTGATCGAAATGTGTAATCGTGTCGAACGATTAATTTGAAAAGATGCGACCGTTTTGATGATTCATCGATGTTTCCTTTGATCTCCTGTTATTTTCTTCAAGAGATTTTGTAGTGATTTATTTTTTCAAGTTTAATATTTTGTTTTGTAAATTATAGCCATTCTATATTTGCAGATATACATATTATTGGATTTATTTAAAATATGACCTTGAGTACAGTTGGAAATAAAGTATTTACTTCACTTGGTTTAACTGGTCAGTATCCTCTCGGTCCAAAGTTCAACTCCATTTTCGTTTATTTAAATTTCAATATAGCTGCACGCAACTTCCTGATTACCAAAGTGACCGTAATATGTGCAGCAATGTTTTACAGAAGCACGACGGTGAATTTAAATACCATACATTAAATGTAACTTCTCCCAAACCTTTCGTATATCATGTTGAACTTAATCGGCCGAAAAAGCTAAACACTTTTAACAGAGATATGTGGATGTAAGTGCACTTTTACTTTAACCGGTAGAATAACTCTGTACATATCGCACGTTTTATTGTAAAGAGGTTTAATTCAAATTGTTGTTGGGAAAACGCTGTTTTATTATTTCATACTGCTGCATGGCAAAATTAGATTCAAAGTCATCTATTCTCGGTCTATGGTATATATGTGAGCATATTTCCACCATCCGACTATTTTCAGGTATAATATCTCGAAAAAAGAAATTTTCACTTTGCATCTGTTTACAGTAAAACGTGCGATATGCATATGTTTATATTTCACTGTCTGCCTTCATTTTTTAGAGAAATTAAGCAATGCTTTGAGCATCTTGGAACAAAATCCTGAATGTCGTGTTGTAGTTTTATCTGGTTCCGGTAAACATTTCACTGGTGGCCTTGATTTGGGCGATGCAATGAAGTTAAGTCAAGATTTAGGATCGGCTGATGATGTGGCACGTAGAGGTGCTTTATTGGAGCGTACAATCAAACTTACCAAGATTCAATGTCTATCTTTGGAAATATGCCCCAAACCCGTTTATAACTGCCATACATGCAGGTTTGTATAGGTGCAGGTGTTAATCTTATAACAGCAGCGGATATACGTTACTGCAGTGAAGATGCATTTTTCAGTGTAAAAGAAGTCGACATTGGTATGGCCGCAGATGTGGGTGTACTGCAGCGTTTGCCAAAAGTTGTGGGCAGTGAATCGTTAGCAAGAGAACTTTGTTATACGGCTCGTCGCTTTAGTGCTGCTGAAGCACATAGTTTCGGTATGGTTAGTAAAGTTTTTTCTACAAAAGAAGCATGTGTAGAGGGTGCATTAGAATTAGCATCAAGTATTGCTGAGAAGAGTCCGTCGCTGTTCAGGCTACTAAAAGAAATATTATTTACTCCCAATCCAAGACAAACCAGGAAGGCTTGGACCATATAGTAAGTAAAACAATAACTAATTATATTATTGATCACAACATTTTCTTCGATCGTTTACAGAGACAAATAAATACATTAAATTTACAATCGGAAGATTTTGCCAATGCAGCAGTTTCAGCTATAACCAAGGAACAACCAAAGTTCTCTAAATTGTAACCTTACATTTTTTTCCTTTGGTTCATTAAGAGCTACTTAAAAGATATTAACATTAGTAATTACATTCGACTTAATGCAACATTTGTGTAAGCCTCTCCATATTAATAGCATACACCGAATGTGATGCTATTAAGTTGTGATCATTGAAAGCTCTTTGTGCATCTTTTAATGTAACAAGCTCCCGTTTCTGCGGTACACTGAAATTTCAAAAAGTACAGCTTATAAATTTTTATTTAATATGTTATTTAATGCTTACACTTCTTCGCAGGCTGATAAAAATACTCCATCTTCATTTGACCGACGCATGAAGTTAGGTGAAGTTATTTCTTATCTAATTCCAATGGTCCATCGTCAATTTTTTGTCGGGTAACGGTATTTCGCAGTGAAGGGATCTTTGAGGGATGCACCCACATCATAATAAAATGATCCCTCTCCAGTTACTTTATAGTGTTTGCGCTTCATTATAATTGCAGAAACTAAATTTTTTAGTAGCACCTGCACGGCCATTGCCACATATTCAGCTACATTATCTTCTACATTCGCTAAACCCACCTCCCAAGCACCAATAAGAAAACGTCCCAACACAAATCCCGCATCAGGCAGGAATAGCTCTTGTACGCAATAGCGCTGCGTTGGCAGTATTTGTACGTTCGCATCAGTACCAGCAGCGGGTTTGATGCATTCCAAATTATCCTCAATTATGAAATCAAGAAAATCATACGGCTCGAATGTAACACGTTCACTATAGGGACGTGAACTGCGTTTAACGTTTGCGGCTCCGACTCCCACTGCTACCGCCGCTAGCAGTTACTGGTGTTCCGCCGGTAGAGGAGCTATTGTGTGCCGCAAAAAGATTTGGCGCCTGCTCCGGTGTATGAAATGTATCGATTTTGTTAAGTATGGCGAGAAGAAATTGATTGTGCAAATGCATTTTATCAGGCGTTAGAAATTTTCTTGATTCACTATCGAATTCCTCTTTGGACCATTTGTAGCGAAACCACAATTTCATGTTTGCCAAATATTTGGCCGCATTGTCACCTAATGCGGACATTAACGCATTTTTTGCAATACACACTTTATCGGTCAAATCACTCATTTTAAAATTATCTCTTGTTTTTTGCTTATATTACCAAATTAGATAATGTACTATATGCACAAATAGTGGTCTTTTCCTGCATTTACCTTGTCACTCAAAATTATGTTCAATCCGTTCAGCAGTCAAAAATTAAATACATTGTTTACTATATAGTTTGGCAGCTTAATTCGAGGTTATGTTGCGAATAGAGATGATAGGCACTCGATTGGAGTGGAGTGAAGAACAGTAGGAAGACCAGAGTTGCATTGGATCAATCATTGCATCAATATTAAAGATAAATTTAGAAAAAATAATTAAATACTTGAGTATAAGCAAACATTTTCTTTCAATTACTGCAATTAAGGTGTCCTAGATGCTATATATTCCAAAATTATAACATTTTATGTCTGTTTAAAATTTAACTTCAATTTCCCTAAGATTTCCGTAATATGGTCATTAGTGATGTTTTTGTGTGTGTGCAAATTTTGAGCGATCAGCTGTTAGTTGCGCTACTTGGTAAAGTTTACAATGATTAAATATCACGCAACACGTCACCAATGTTTTATCAGACATATCTTTAAAGGGCTAATTAAACTCCCTTAAGCGGGGAGTCATTGGTGCCGTATGTCGTATCGCTGTATCCGTATCCCTAACGTAATCAGCTGTTTATCGTTACGACGGTAAACCAAAACCCAATTGGTTGGCTACGATACGGTTACGACCTTAAGCGCCAAATACACGACACGAACATTTCCGCGAACATTCCGCAATCTTGTTCGCAGCTTTGGCCATACACCATACGAACTTTTGGCCGAACATTAGTTCTCTTTCAGACAGCGATGAATACGGACAACAATTGTGCTGCAGCAATATTGCTCGCTGTGGCAATCTTTTTAATTCTATTACAATAATCTTTGCTTTTTACTTGCCACAATGATGGCAAAGATTTATACATTTCAATAAATTCACTCAGAAATTTTTTATTGTCCATTTTACTTTTCCGCGCACGTCTGTTCCGTTCAGAAATTACTACGATTATGAGCTATTTCGCCATACACGCACGAACAGTTCGCGCAAATGTTCGCCAAAAATTAAAATATTTTGATCTTTTGGCGAACATTTGCGCGAACTGGCAAAACACCACCATACACGACAGAAAAGGTCGCAGAAACATGACATAACGGGAATGTTCGCGGAAATGTTCGTGTCGTGTATTTGGCGCTTTAGCGGCACCAATAATCGATTGCATTGATTCTCATAAGGTTGGTCGAATCAGCTGTTAAAAGGTTACCGATACGGTTACCGATAAAGCACCAATGTCTCCAGCTTAACGTAATCAGCTGTTTATCATTACGACGGTAACCAAAAACCAATTGGTTGGCTACGATACGGTTACGACATTAGCGGCACCAATAATCGATTGCATTGATTCCCATAAGGTTGGTCGAAACAGTTGTTATAAGGTTACCGATGCGGTTACCGATAAAGCACCAATGTCTGCAGCTTTAACCCTAATACTATTTTCACACAGACGGCTTATTGAATAATAAAGGCAATTTTCTACATTAAGACGCTTATTGAGCTCAATCTTCCCTACAAACTTCGAATCTATTATTATTTCATTAGTAGCTAATCGAATGCCTAATGAAGTCAAAAACACAATGCAACTCTGTTGGCAGCGTTCCACTTCCGTTTCCGCTTCTTAGTTTTTGGTGTGTTCAGTGCTTAAAAATGTCATTTTCCAAAGCAAATGTCATTGTCTGCATGGCGGAACGATACAAGGTGGCCGCATCGAACAGCTGATTATAACCTTTTTTATTTGATTTGATACATCAACTACCGGCGCAGTACGATTTTGACATTTGTACATGGAATTTTTTTTGTTTGTAGGTATGTCACCATGCTCCCACCTTGTATCGTTCCGCCATGATTGTCTGTCTCATCCTTCATACTAATCGAGCAGTTACTTCTGTGTGAAAGCAAAAAATTTACGATTTCATTAGCAGTTGAAATGAGATCATTAAGTTTCTGTGTGAAAAACAGTATTAAATTCGCCAACTCAAATATTTTTAGTTTATGGATATGGCGAGAAACCAAAAAGCAATTGGTTGGCTATGGTATGGTTAGGTATGGCACCATTAATCGATTACATTGATTTTCATAAGGTTGGTTCGATCAGTTGTTTATCTGGTTATGGATAAGTCACCATTAATTGGCCCTTAAAGCAGACGTCGACAAAATGAAAATGCGCGTATTAGCAGTCGACCCCTCAACTAGACTTACCGGTATGCCTGTCGTAAGAGGCGACTAAAAGGCCAAATTGATTCATGGGTTTGGGTAGCGCAACTCTTTCAAGGGGTTGCTTTAACGCGAAGAAAGCTGAAAAACGTTTCATAGAATTTGTATGAAAGGAAAATGTTAATTTCATAACTCACCTTGCTGATACCTTTGGTGATATTTTGAACGCATATTAAGGGTGTAAAGCTCTCGCGTAGAATCATTAAACGCCGATATATGTACATGAACCCTTGGTCGTTGCAAAACAAAGAAAGCGGAAAGACGTTTCATTGTAAACTTAAGGCATAGAAACCTGACGGACTTACATAAATTATTTCGTCAGATGGGAAGAAAGCGACGAGCGTTCAATTGTTATCTATAGACATTGTTTATGTAATGTAAAATTTACTGAGAGCGGAATGACATAACGGTTTCGTTCCGCTATGCTCCCGACCAAGGACTGTCATTTCAGTGTAACCGCATTAATTTGGACACTGCTACCACAACAACAACATATAACACGTTGCTTTGTTTAAGCGCCAAATACACGACACGAACATTTCCGCGAACATTCCGCAATCTTGTTCGCAGCTTTGGCCATACACCATACGAACTTTTGGCCAAACATTAGTTCTCTTTCAGACAGCGATGAATACGGACAGTTGTGCTGCAGCAATATTACTCGCTGTGGCAATTAAGCGTAAAAAAAAGAGAGAAGATCGCAAAAAAAGAATTTGGTGCAAATAATGGTTTAAAAAAAGAGCAGTTCTTGGACAAAGTGAGCTATTAAAGAACTGGAATTCACGTCACAAAATGATTTTAAAAATTACGCTCGTATGAGCAAGGCAACATTTGACCAACTTTTACAAAAAATTGTGCCACTCATAACGAAAAGGGATACAATAATGAGAAAAGCGATTCCCCCTCATCACCGCCTTGCTGTAACTTTGCGCTTTCTAGCTAGTGGCAATAGCTTTGAAGACTAAAATTTTTGACAGCAATTGCGCCTCAAACTACTTATTTTTTTTATAACTGTATCCTTTGTGGCATCAGGTTCTACTTCTTTTAATTTTTCGATTAAAGCCGCATAATCATTATTCTTTTTAATTCTATTACAATAATCTTTGCTTTTTACTTGCCACAATGATGGCAAAGATTTATACATTTCAAAAAATTCACTCAGAAATTTTTTATTGTCCATTTTACTTTTCCGCGCACGTCTGTTCCGTTTAGAAATTACTACGATTATGAGCTATTTCGCCATACACGCACGAACAGTTCGCGCAAATGTTCGCCAAAAATTAAAATATTTTGATTTTTGGCGAACATTTGCGCGAACTGACAAACACCACCATACACGACAGAAAAGGTCGCAGAAACATGACATAACGGGAATGTTCGCAAAATGTTCGTGTCGTGTATTTGGCGCTTTACAAAAGATTCGATATATCTCGATACTAATACCGACAGTCTTTACAAAACTATCGATATTTCCATCGTAGTTTTCCAGTTCTTGTTTTTCCTCTTCAATCAATCAGCTGTTCGCAATCCATCCTGTTTGCTAGGCACTGTTAAAATGAACCAATTAACAAATCAAATTTGTAAATTCGTTTGTCAAAGGGTACAATATGCTGGTTGTGGAGTAAGTAAAACAACAATTAATCATAGAAATACCTTAACCTCAAATATGACCGCTCAATTAGGTACAACAAGTGCGTACCAAATATGCCGACTGGCGCATGATACGGGACGTCAAACGGCGAAAATGTGTTAAAGAGTATGCGGCCGAACGACTACGTGTTAACGCCTTACGCAAGAACGATATACTTCCACCGGAACTACGAGAATTGGCTGATGCCGAAATAGCTGCCTTTCCAAGGGACTCTTGCCTTGTAAGAGTACGTGAGCGTTGTGCGCTTACCTCACGTTCTAGAGGTATTGTGCACAGATGGCGTTTAAGCCGTATTGTTTGGCGTCATTTGGCTGATTATAATAAGTTATCAGGAGTTCAACGGGCAATGTGGTAAAAGGTATTGCGATACATTAAACGAGAGGCAGTAAAATTTAAGTCAGTTATATACTTTTATGAAGTATAGTTAATGCTGATTATAAGTAATATCAGAAATAAAACATATATAAGATGTTTAAAATAATTAAACTAAAATTGGTAGATCCATTTGCAACTCCAATAAAGCCTTGCTATTGTAGGACAAAGCAGCGGTGCGCTTAAAACTTTCTTTGCATAATTCAGGATATCTTTCTGCTAATTGTGCTATTGAATCTAAGGGAGAGGTAACCATTATTTTTGTTTAATGACCAATAAAGAAAATATTTATTTTACCTTTTATAGCCTTTTGTAAACGAACCTCGGGACCTTCGTGGTGCAAAAACATAATATCAAATGCCTTCGTAATGAAGGTCTCCCATACTTCATGTTCATATTTTTCATCCTCTACTTTATATTTATTAAATTTGGGGCATAACTTTGGTATGACCGTAGCAGCCAACTCACGTATACCTGAAGAGGGATCATCTAAGCGTTGCAACGTAGCTGTAAAAACTTGCGTATCAAAATTAAGTTTTATGTATTTATATTCATTTAAAATTTTACCATAAGCAATGGGCTTCAATTGATCCACAGCTACTTCACCAAAATTAAATAGACATTTAACCGAATAGTGACGTGTTGCAACTGCACGGTCTTCCAGTAAACTGGCAGGTGCTTGCCCACGACAACTGGTAATATAAAACGTGCTTCGTTTACAGCACCCTGTGACATAGCACATAACGTAGCCATAGCCAATGAACGCATAGATTCTGCATTTGCACCAGCGCGCCATTCCAAATGCGGTTCAATCACTACATTGACAAAAGTTTGCAATAACTGAATACTCTCTTCCATTGATCTATTAATAGTTGTGGACCATTGCAGCATAACAATTGATATACAACTAAATATTTTAACTTTGGCTGAATCTGCACAATTTTTCCAAACAACAGTTATTTTATCTTGTAGTGCTTTTCAAATATGTAGCACGTAATTTAGCAGTGCTAATCAAACCGTTTAACATCAAAATCGGCTCAGTCAAATCGTCCAGTGGCGCATCAAGATTTTCCACATAATTTAAAGCGTTAATGAAATATTTTTCATTTAGTAAATCCGTGCTAATTTTTTGCTTATCAGCCAATTTGCTTAGTATACGATGTCCCATTTCTTGCAGCTCTGCAGCATTAGAATGCTCAGAGTCGAATGAGAGCGCTAATACTTTCATAGTTGTAATATAAACGTTTAAGTAGAGCTTTTGATTTTCTTCCTCCGAAGCATATGCATCTTCCATTTGGTTTATGAGTTGGTCGGATTTAGATAGCAAAGTCTCCACCATTTTTAAAAACATATAACTGAAATTCAGGCTTAAGTGTTTGTGAGAACTCGCCATCAATTAGCGTTTCAGATACGCGTAGCAAATCATTCATCTTTGGTCTTAGGCTAGCGCTAAACATATGATAGAAACATTTTATATAGCCTTCCTTAGCGTTCTTTGCCAAACCATCGAAACCATGTTCAATCCAATCATCATAAGCGAAAAGTCGACCCATTAAATCGGCGACTTTTAGAGCTTCTTGAGCTACTACAATCTCCGCATCACGACAAGCGTGTGCTACATCTGCATATATTTCAAAAAATTTTGCAGTCATCGCTGCCTCAGCATGTAATACGAATGATAGAGCAATTTAAGGGAATGTATGCGTACATTCACCTTCCAATCGCTTGATTCTCGTGTGATGAGACGAAGAAGGCGTAGCGAACGCTGGACTATAGCTCGACATCCAATTGTTGGTCGTTCAACGCTCGAAGGATGGTTTTCGACACATAAATCAGCTATTTCCTGCTTACTCAGCTCCTCTTCATTTTCTTCGTAATATTGCTTGCCACATTTTATCCAAAGTGGACGTATATAATCCACTACTTCAGGTGAGTCATCTTTTAAGCTATAATATTAAAAGATTTTTAATCTTATATTCTTATAAATGAAAGTGACTGACTGGGTACAAGATAGGCACATGGATTCTGATTGGTTGAAATTAATTAGACAGTTCGCAAGAGTCTCGCATTCGTTCTTATATCGTATATTTTTTCCATAGCTTTGAATATGAAATCTCATAAAAATAGCATAGGTATACAACGAATGAATTGAATTTTAATTTTATGTTGTTGTTGTTGTAACGATAAGGTTGCTCCCCGAAGGCTTTGGGGGGTGTTATCGATGTGATGGTCCTTTGCCGGATACAGATCCGGTACGCTCCGGTAACACAGTACGATTAAGGTGCTAGCCCGACCATCTCGGGAACGATTTATATGGCCACATTAAACATTCAGGCCATCCCTCCCTTCCCCACCCCAAGTTCCATGAGGAGCGCCTCGTCTGTTAGTGAAACAGGATCGTCGCGGATAGGTGAGGTTGACAATTGGCTGTATATTGCGCTGGCAACCTGAAGGGTTGCGCTACACAGCCCCTTGAATCTCGTATTTTAGTCGCCTTTTACGACAGGCATACCTACCGCGGGTATATTCTGATCCCCTAACCCGCTGGGGGGGAATTTTTTTTTAATTTTATCTTCGAGCGGTTTTATATCGCTTGCAAAATGATTATTTTTCGAGTTTTATATTAATATTCCTCAAATTTCGTAAATCGTGTCGGGAAATTATAGTTATCTTTTTATATTTCCTTTTTGCTCAGAAACTTTGAATTGCATAAGTAGTTACTGATTATTTAGTTAAATAACCCCCTTATATAGACATTAACACATGCAAACATTGGAAGGAATATATACATACATATGTATATGTATTGTGGACGAATATTAGCATCACTAAGCCGATACTAAGCAGCCACACGTATGTACGTAAACAAATCAATCATCATCTACACACAAACATACAAGGCAGCGGAGAGATACTCACAAACGCATGTAATCATCAACCGAAGTAGTACTCACATATACACACGCATATGGCTACAGACTACAAATATATATGCATATCGCTGGTAACCAAGCAAGAGATTCTTAGAAGGCGAAACGTCTAGACTTTAGTAGAAATATGCGAATGCAGCAACGGAGAGTATAAAAGCAGCGCAAGCTGAGTAATCAGTAATCAGCCCAATTCTAAACGAAAATTCCGTGCGAGTTTTTTCCATTCTCCCATTCCTCGTATTCTAAATAAAAATTCCTTGTGAGTTTTTTCACTTCTCTCTCCTATTCTGAAACAATGTTCGAAAAAACGGAAACCGGTTATGGGAGAAAAGTAGGTATTATGAATGTGAGGTAGAGGGAGATTTCTCTGCCATTTCATACGAGTTTTTTCACTAGTTAAATTAAAGGAATGCATCAAAATAGTAAAGGAAATTTGTTATATTAAGAAAGAACACTTATTTGTACAAATTTGTGCTAAAATATGTATACGTTCTACCACAATATTCTCACTGTTAATACAACAACAACAACAATCACAATGTTCTTTATTTTAAGTCGAAAAGTATATCATAAGCAACGGAAGAGCTCTTCGCATATTTGATGCAGCCATCCAGAAATTGCGCAGGGATTTTTAAGAAGGCTTAAATAGATCTTAGCATATGGCGAAAGGAGAACTCAACTCGACTTGGCCGCCAGAAAATTGCTTTGCAGAATGAATGCAGGCATCTCCGGCGGATTTGTGTTATCCCTCCGGTCTTCTTCTTATGCTCCTCTGTTGATGTTGCTGTGGCACCAATTCATTACTCATTTCAGTGAATACCACATGAAATGCAATAATATAAATGTAAGGCGCGATAACCTCCGAAGAGATCTAAGGCCGAGCTTCTCTTCCAATTTGCGTCGTGCTCCTCTTGATTTTCCCTACAAATTGGCCGGACGGGACCTACATGTTTTATGCCGACTCCGAACGGCATCTGCTAAAGCAGATGAGTTTTCACTGGGAGCTTTTCATGGCAGAAATACACCCGGAGTGCTTGCCAAACACTGCCGAGGGCGACCCCGCTTAGAAAAATTTTCTCTAATTGAAAATCTATTTCTAAATTTGATGTTGCTCTTCCCGGGAGTTGAACCCAGGGCATACGGTGTGATAGGCGGAGCACGCTACCATCACACCACGGTGGCCGCCGAGGGAAATGCATAATATATAATATAAATATAATAAATATATAATATATTTATATAATATAAATATAATAATATACCTTATTTCTTAATTTCAAACAAATTGGCAACAATAATTAAACTTTAAATTTTTTTAACAAACTAAGAAATGCGCAACGAAATTTCAATTGACAAAACAGACTGACTTCGAAAATTCGAAATTCCTATTCCCAATTATTCTTCTCCCTAGGAGAAAAGAATTGAGGAATTTCCGCGGGAATAAAAAAATCCGCGAGAACAAATTTCCGCGAGAGTATTTAGAACTGGTCTGAATGAGTTGATTTAAACACGCTATCAGTTGCAAAGTGAAGTATAATTGTGAAGTATAATGTTCTACGCCCAAAGTTGTCTTATAAAGACAGTTTGCAATACAGAATATTGGAGTGATTTATTCCCACAGTTTAGCGATTCGAACGTAGCAGAAGAATTTCAACAAAGCGTAGTTTTCCCAAAATTCGTTACAGTATTAACCAGTCTAAAACAAAGCTGTTTTCATAGGAAAATTAAGTTTCTCGTAAACTCGAAAAGTTATTTTCACAGCGAAATAAAAAAAAATAATTAAATTATGTTTATTGTAAATCTATGAAAAAGAAACAAATATTAATATTTATTGATTACACTGGATCACAAATTCCAACTTTTTTTCTGCACCAGAAACGCCATTATGAAATTCCTATGTAAAATCACCCCTGATTCCGAAAATCAAGGTATTTTTAATTCTATGGTAACGTTTTTGAGATCTTTACAAATTACCGTTTTCAAATTGGGTCCACTTAATCATATATATGTATATCATAATAGCGTCTCTGGTGCATTTTGGCTGTAAACCAGTGTTATCTATTTCGTAAGTATGTTGTACTTCTTATGTAGGTCCCTTGACCCTTCAGTAATATTTTTTTGTTACTTTATTAGCATACATCAAAGCTAAATATAAAACTTTGAATGTTTTTAAACGAATATCTGCATTTCAGACATGCATAGCATAACTTAGAGGTGCCAATATTATGCATGCAAAAAACTTACCAACATAGCACAAATGGAATCAACCGATCAAAGTAGGAATAACGGTCGCGCAAATCTAGCATTAACGATACACCTAATTGACCACATTCGCGGCGCACCATAGGCATTGAATCCATCAATAATGGTGAAACTTCCATTAACAACTGTGAGAGCGTATCATTTTTTGGATCTACATGAGAGCCAAATGTCAATAGCTTGAACTGCTGCTATGCGCACTAAAGAATGTTTATGGTTTAGCATACTATATAATGGGTTGGTGAGTAGTCCCGTAAATGGTGCAGTGTCATTGTGTCTGCAGCCTTTGCCAAAGCACACACAGCGGCACATGCCTCTCGTTGCACGGCAGGATATGTATCGCGCCAAAAGCTTTTGCCAGAATACAAATTATTTCTGTGAAACATTCTTGGAGCGAAAACAAGTTTCCAGTTGAAATATATTGAGCGATTAGTGTGTGCAATGTTCAGTATATAGTAAACGTATTTCTTCGCTTGGTTCCAAAGTCTCTTGCTGCCCCATACGCTCAGCCAAAGTTGATACCATATTCTTTAAATGGAAATCATTTGGTGGTAGATGTTTGGCAAACATTGTCACCGTGTGTACTGCCTGATCGCGGACGCTCTCAAAACGATCTGAATAACATTTTAGCAGGTGCAAATATATTTCGTCGAACAAATTATGCAATTGATTGGTTGAATCTGTTTTGCATTGAAGTTTCAAGTGTTCCAATGTAGAAAGCTTTGCTCGACGGTCTGCCGCTTGAAGATTCTTACAACTTCTTCCACATTAAACGGCATAGCTTCATTATATTTGGAAAACTTATTTTAGCTCTGTCAAATTGTTTAACTATTTTAGGACTCAGAAATTACTAGATTTTCTAACAAAATGAAGTTGCTAGGAAACATGTCTCCGCCTCTTCTGTTTTGTTCGTCTTTTTTGTTTAAAATATTTGCTTTATACTCTGATGACAGTCGCTTCTTCATCACAGACCGTCACAATGGGTATCTTGTGTCAACCATGGTTCAATCATATGGTTGGCTCATTCATCAGCTGTTTTAATTTATTTCAGTGATAATGTACAACGGGGGTCCATAAATCACACACAGAAGATTGCGCATTCACGAGTTCAAAATTAAGGTGTAATAATGGTGACATAACCATAAAACCATAACCAGATAAAACAGCTGAAACGAACCTACCTTATGAAATCAATGTGATCGATTAATGGTGTCATGCATAACCATACCATAGCCAACCAATTGGTTTTTGGTTTTTCGCCATATCCATAACCTAAAAATATTCGGATTTGATTAAGCTGGTCAACACTTTTTGTATATGTATGTAATAGAAATAGCTGCAATGACCAAAACTTGCTTTAGTGCAAGTCAAAGGACTCCACTATTCAAGCCCTACGTTTCGCTAATCTTCTTAGCTTCTTCAGGGGTAGAAATTTATGTGTATAAATATGTAATATAATTTACATAATGCACAGTTGTCATTAATAAATAAATTAAATTCAAGTCCAAATTTAAAAGATTTAGATACCCTTCTGTTTAGGTATATTTGACAAGTAGTCCAATTTGACAAGTATACCTAAACAGAAGGGTATCTAAACCTTTTAAATTTTGACTTGAATTTAATTTATTTATAATGACAACTGTTCATTATGTAAATTATAATTACATATTTATACACATAAATTTCTGCCCCTGAAGAAGTGGAGCCCTTTGGACTTGCACTAAAGCAAATTTTGGTCATTGCAGCCTATTTTCTATTACAAAAATATTTGATTTGGTGGATTAATAACTGTTTGTATATTTTGTTCATGTTTTTAGATACATTTTGACTAAGAAACTTCTTTTTTGTGGAATATGTTTGTAATTTTTGCGTTTTTCCTTCATTTTATGAAAGTTTCAGATTTTTAGGTTAAGGCACCATAATCGATCACATTGGGAGATGGGTATGGATATGGGTATGGTTACGGACTATGGCGCTAGGCTTAAGGAAGTTTAATTTGGCCTTTAGTTCGTTCTGCGCCCAGATAAAACAGCTGATCGAACCTACTTTATGGAAATCAATGTAATCGATTAATGGTATAACGTTAATGCCATAACCATACCACTAGCCAACCAATTGGTTTTTCACCATATCCATAACCTAAAAATATTTAATAACTTTTTGTATATTTTATTTACTGCTTTGGATACGTTTGACTAAGACTCTTATTTTTTGTGGAATATGTTTGTAATGTTTTGCGTTTTCTTTGTTTTTTATGAAACTTTCACGATTTTTAGGTTAATGCACCATTAATCGATCACATTGGAGATGGATATGGGATATGGGTATGGTTAGAGACTATAGCGTTAGGGTTAAAGGCCAATTAAACTTCCTTAACCCTAACGCCATAGTCATAACTATACCCATATCCATATCCATCTCCAATGTGATCGATTAATGGTGCCTTTACCTAAAAATCGTGAAAATTTCATAAAAATGAAGAAAACGCAAAAAATTACAACATATTCCACAAAAAAGTCTCTTAGTCAAAACGTATCCAAAACAATAAATAAAATATACAAGTAATAAATTCACACATCAAATATTTTTAGGTTATGGATATGGCCAAAACGAAAAACCAATTGGTTGGCTATGGTATGGTTATGGCATTAGCGTTATGGTTATGGCACCATTAATCGATACATTGATTTCCATAAGGTAGGTTCGATCAGCTGTTTTATCTGGTTATGGTTTTATGGTTTATGAAGTCACCATTAATTGGCACGTTAAGGAGTTTATAAGGCCTTAATGGTGCCATACCAACGCTAACGCATAACTATACCAAATCCACAAACCATTGGTTTTGGTTTCTCGCCATATCCAATAACCTAAAAATATTTGAGTGTGATTTTGTAGATGTATTCATTGTTTTGGATACGATATTTAGGTTAAGGCAGCATTAATCGATCACATTGAAATGTTATGGATATGGGTAGTGGTTATGACTATGGGGTTAGGGTCAAGGAGTTTCAGTTTGCCTTAGGCCCGTATACATAAGCAAGTAACCTAGATTTTGATGACCCGCATGACAAAACATGCAGTCACATCATCTGATCGGCGCACAACGGCAGCGATTAGTTTTTAGTTTAGCAGCACGAGTTCGGGTATCACTGGTATCAATATAAGGAAATAAGGAGGGAGTGTTCCGCGATCACAATAATGGCAGCGCGTTTAGTTTAGTTTAGCACGCCCCGCGAGTTGCGGGTTAAACTTGTATGCAAATGAAGAGGGAGTTTTCCCGATCACGAATCTATATAACAGCGTTTCGTATGTCGTCAATAAATCTATATATACATAAATGTGAATGTTGCTACAAAGCGCGATGATTTAATAAGAAACTTTGTATATATAAGGAAAAACAGTGCAAGAAGTTATAGTGAACTATACTAAGAATGAAATGTGAGTGTATCGTGCAATTTATATAGATATTTATGTGCATAAAGGTTTTGAAAGATGTGTAAATTGTTAAACTGAAAGTGCTATAGAAAATTGCTAAATTTGCAAAAAAACTTAACATCAAATAACTTCGTAAACTATAAGTCCGCGCACATTAAGTT
>JARSSU010042455.1:0-39841 GCA_029619165.1 Eurosta solidaginis | reverse complement strand
AAACAAGTAAGGAAGGCTAAGTTCGGGTGTAACCGAACATTACATACTCAGTTGAGAGCTATGGAGACAAATAAGGAAAATCACCATGTAGGAAATGAACCTAGCGTAACCCTGGAATGTGGTTGTATGACATGTGTATCAAATGGAAGGTATTAAAGAGTATTTTAAGAGAGAGTAGGCCATAGTTTCTATGGATGGACGCCATTTAGGGATATCGCCATAAAGGTGGACCAGGGCTGACTCTAGAATGTGTTTGTACGATATGGGTATCAAATGAAGGTGATAATGAGTATTTTAAAAGGAATGGGCTTTAGTTCTATAGGTGAACGCCTTTTCGAGAAATCCCCATAAAGGTGGACCAGGGGTGACTCTAGAATATGTTTGTACGATATGGTATCAAATGAAAGCTGTTAATGAGTATTTTGAAAAGGAGTGATCCTTAGTTCCCTAGGTGACGCCGTTTCGAGATATCGCCATAAAGGTGGACCAGGGGTGTCTCTAGTTGTACGATATGGGAATCAAATGAAAGGTGTTACTGAGCGTTTTAAGAGGGAGTGGGCATTAGGTCTATAGGTGGACGCCTTTTCGAAATGTCGCCATTAGGGTGGGCCAGGGTGACTCTAGAATGTGTTTGTACGATATGGGTATCAAACGAAAGGTGTTAATGAGCATTTTAAGAGGGAGTGGCATTAGTTCCATAGGTGGACGCCCTTTTCGAGATATCGCCATAGGGTGGCCAGGGTGACTCTAGAATGTGTTTGTACGATATGGGTATCAAATGAAGGTGGTATGAGTATTTTAAAAGGGAGCAATCCTTAGTTCTATAGGTGGACGCCTTTTCGAGATATCGCCATAAAGGTGGACCAAGGGTGACTCTAGAATGTTTGTACGATATGGGTATCAAACGAAAGGTGTTACTGAGCATTTTAAAGAGGGAGTGGCACTAGGTCTATAGGTGGACGCCTTTTCGAGATATCGCCATTAGGGTGGGCCAGGGGTGACTCTAGAATGTGTTTGTACGATATGGGAATCAAACGAAAGGTGTTACTGAGCATTTTAAGAGAAAGTGGGCATTAGGTCTATAGGTGGGCGCCTTTTCGAGATATCGCCATAAAGGTGGACCAGGGTGACTCTAGAATGTTTGTACGATATGGGTATCAAACGAAAGGTGTTACTGAGCATTTTAAGAGGGAGTGGCATTAGGTCTATAGGTGGACGCCTTTTCGAGATATCGCCATTAGGGTGGCCAGGGGTGACTCTAGAATGTTTTGTACGATATGGGTATCAAACGAAAGGTGTTACTGAGCATTTTAAGAGGAGTGGGCATTAGGTCTATAGGTGGCGCCTTTTCGAGATATCGCCATTAGGGTGGGCCAGGGTGACTCTAGAATGTTTGTACGATATGGGTATCAAATGAAAGGTGGTAATGAGTATTTTAAGAGGGAGTGAATCCTAGTTCTATAGGTGGACGCCTTTTCGAGATATCGCCATAAAGGTGGACCAGGGTGACTCTAGAATGTTTGTACGATATGGGTATCAAACGAAAGGTGTTACTGAGCATTTAAGAGGGAGTGGGCATTAGGTCTATAGGTGGACGCCTTTTCGAGATATCGCCATTAGGGTGGGCCAGGGGTGACTCTAGAATGTTTGTACGATATGGGTATCAAACGAAAGGTGTTACTGAGCATTTTAAGAGGGAGTGGGCATTAGGTCTATAGGTGGACGCCTTTTCGAGATATCGCCATTAGGGTGGGCCAGGGGTGACTCTAGAATGTTTTGTACGATATGGGTATCAAATGAAAGGTGTTACTGAGCATTTTAAGAGGGAGTGGACATTAGGTCTATAGGTGGACGCCTTTTCGAGATATCGCCATTAGGGTGGGCCAGGGGTGACTCTAGAATGTTTTGTACGATATGGGTATCAAACGAAAGGTGTTACTGAGCATTTTAAGAGGGAGTGGGCATTAGGTCTATAGGTGGACGCCTTTTCGAGATATCGCCATTAGGGTGGACCAGGGGTGACTCTAGAATGTGTTTGTACGATATGGATATCAAATTAAAGGTATTGATGAGGGTTTTAAAAGCGAGTGGCCCTTAGATGTATATGTGAAGGCGTTCTCGCGATATCGACCAAAATGTGGACCAGGTGATCCAGAAAATCATCTGTCGGGTACTGCTAATTTATTTATATATTCAATACACACTAACAGTATTCCTGCCAAGATTCCAAGGGCTGTTGATTTCGCCTTGTAGAACTTTTTCATTTTCTTCTACTTAATATGGTAGGTGTCACACCCATTTTACAAAGTTTTTTCCAAAGTTATATTTTGCGTCAATAAACCAATCCAGTTACCATGCTTCATCCCTTTTTTCGTATTTGGTATAGAATTATGGCATTTTTTTCATTTTTCGTAATTTTCGATATCGATAAAGTGGGCGTGGTTATGGTCGGATTCGGCCATTTTTTATACCAAGATAAAGTGAGTTCAGATAAGTACGTGGCTAAGTTTAGTAAAGATATATCGGTTTTTGCTCAAGTTATTGTGTTAACGGCCGAGCGGAAGGACAGACGGTGGACTGTGTATAAAAACTGGGCGTGGCTTCCACCGATTTCGCCCATTTTCACAGAGAACAGTACCGTCATAGAATCTATGCTCCTACCAAATTCAGAAGGATTGGTAAATTTTTGTTCGACTTATGGGCATTAAAAGTATTCTAGACAAACTAAATGAAAATGGGCGGAGCCACGCCCATTTTGAAATTTTCTTTTATTTTTGTATTTTGTTGCATCATATCATTACTGGAGTTGAATTTTGACTTAATTTACTTATATACAGTAAAGATATTAAATTTTTTGTTAAAATTTGAATTTAAAAAAAATTTTTTTTTAAAAAGTGGGCGTGTTCTTCATCCAATTTTGCTAATTTTTATTTAGCACATATATAGTAATAGTAGTAACGTTCCTGCCAAATTTCATCATGATATCTTCAACGACTGCCAAATTACAGCTTGCAAAACTTTTAAATTACCTTCTTGTAAAAGTGGGCGGTGCCACGCCCATTGTCCAAAATCTTACTAATTTTCTATTCTGCGTCATAACGTCAACCCATCTACCAAGTTTCATCGCTTAACCGCCTTTGGCAATGAATTATCGCATTTTTTCGGTTTTTCGAAATTTTCGATATCGAAAAAGTGGGCGTGGTTATAGTCCGATATCGTTCATTTTAAATAGCGATCTGAGATGAGTGCTCAGGAAACCTACATACCAAATTTCATCAAGATACCTCAAAATTTACTCAAGTTATCGTGTTAACGGACGGACGCGGACGGACGGACATGGCTCAATCAAATTTTTTTTGGATCCTGATTATTTTGATATATGGAAGTCTATATCTATCTCGATTCCTTTATATATGTACAACCAACCGTTATCCAATCAAACTTAATATACTCTGTGAGCTCTGCTCAACTGAGTATAAAAAATAGAGTCCTAAATTATAAATGTGCATACGTGCGTTCAGAAAACGGTATTTTTACAAACACGATCAATGATACAACATGCATATTTCATGCATGCATATAACTTTTTCCACTTAGGTACCAATGAATTGTTCATACCTTGTCACTAATACAGCACGCATACTTTTTGTATGAATAAATATGTTTTGAATTCAAAAAATATGAATCTCAAATACCACTACTCAACAAATTTTGATCAACTTTAGTCTCCAAGAATAAAATAGGCCTTTCCTAAAGTGAAATTTTCTCCTGATTCCGAATATGACTTCCATTTTCCTGTGGCCGATCTAGTTTCCGAGATATCGGCGAGAATATGAAAATTCTTTTTGCAGAACACTACTTCATATAGGTAGGGCAAAAATTTGTAGTTTTCATTTTTTCGTTTTAAACTGTTGAACTATACATTATACTAATTCCCATAAACATTTCTTGCCTTCACCTCCTTTCAGTATCTGCAGTAGTTTGGCCACTATGCCAAAAAACGTTGAAACAATTTGAGAAAAAAAAGAAATTTTTTACAAAATTTCAGATTTAACCACTTCAAAATCGGAAAAATTCTATGGACGAAACAAAGTTAGCCCTCCTATGTTGTAGGTAATTTAACTACGAAAATTTTAAGCATACCAGTACAACAATCGGACGTGCCGTTGAGACTATAGCCACGTTAGCTTGCAAGCGTCTCGATAGATCTGCCACAGGAAAATGGAAGTCATATTCGGAATCAGGAGAAAATTTTACTTTAGTAAAGGCCTTTATTTATTTTTGGAGATTTTTTTTTGTCGAGTAGTGTACTTTTTCAGGCATTTAGAATTCATTCCTCCTGTTGCATACAATTTATTTTAACTCGGTACATTCACGGACAAATGTATTGGCATAAGGATTTTTTCCAGTTTTCGCCTAGTTTTAGAAAAATTATTTCAAATTTTTGTTTTCTATAACATTCTGTACAAATATGTAATAAATTTAATATAAACTAATGGTCAAAATCTTACTAAAAATTAGCGAAAATTTTAAAACTTTCAGTGATTGAGATTCATAAATAGATACACCAAGCTAATTAGATTTCTCCTGATCAAAGAACACGAAACCAAATCGATCCTACCAAAAATCTGGATTTTTTTTAAGCTGACTAAGATTAACATTATACCAAAATTCAATAATCTACAAAACAGCATACTCAGAAAAATTCTATAAAATCTTGGTGAACATTTTAAAATTTTACTGAAGATTCGTATTTTGAATTCAATTCAATTTGAATTTTTGCCAATTTTGCGTAAAATCTTGAACATCCGCTTATATTGAATTTAGTACATGTTTGTATAGACTTTCATAAAAAAATAAGGAAAAAAATTTTCTAAAGCAAAACTAGACGAAAACTGCAAAAAGTCATTGAGCCAATACTGTTTTCAGTGAGCGTACCTACAATGCTCCTTCAAATACACAATGTCTCTTGTAGTAGATTTCTTTTTTTGCAATACATCGAAAATTTTTCATAACCTTCAGTTTTATTAAAAACTCTTAAATTTTAAAGTTATTTTAAGAAAAATTTGTCGTATCCGTTCTCTAACTTACACTTCTTATTTTTGCCTCCATTTCAGGCTGACCAACTCACAGAAGAACAAATCGCTGAATTCAAAGAGGCATTCTCGCTCTTCGACAAAGATGGTGATGGCACCATCACGACAAAAGAATTGGGTACCGTCATGCGATCGCTGGGACAAAATCCAACAGAAGCCGAACTGCAAGACATGATAAATGAAGTCGATGCTGACGGTAAGTAAATAAAAAGAGTTTTAATTAAGCTCAAAAATTAAAATAAATTACTTACTAAAAAGAGTTAACTGTAAAATAAAGTATAGATAAAAATTATACAAAAAAAAACGTTTAAAAAAATTTACAAAAATAAATCATTTAAAAAGAAATTTAAAAAAATATATAAATATAAAAAAAATTTTCAAATGATAAAAAATCAGAAAAATGTCCATGGAACAGATTTTAATGATCCTGATGACGACTTCAGAATGAATTCGAAATACCGACCAAAAAGAAAATTACCAATTCAATGAACAATTGTGGTTTTATTTAAATTTGGCCTTGAGCTTATGAAAATCAAAAACTTCCAGAAAATTAAAATGTTGAAAAATATGAACATTAAATTGTTAAAAAATTATAAATATCAAATGGTAAAGACGAGTGGATATTCGTCTCGAAATGAAAATAAATTCATAAAAAAATTAAATTAATAACTAATTGGAGCGATTTACTTCTGAAGAGATTAATAAAAGCTGCGCTTCTTTCCAATTTGCGTCGTGCTCGTCAATTTTTCCTACAAATTTGCGGGACGGGGGACCAACATGTTTTATGCGCACTCCGAACGGAAGCTGCAAGCCAGATGAATTTTCACTGAGAGGTTTTTCATGGCAGAAATACACTTCCGAAACCGAAAAACTTTTTCTAATTGAAAAAATTTGTTTCGGTGTGGTAGGTGAACAAAACCCTTGTCAGCAAATATAAAAGAATAAGAAAGTACTATAGAATCAAATATCATTCACTAAAAATAAAAAAAATAAAAAAAGAACAATAAACATAAAAAACTAACAAGTTTTTAAAACATTACAAACGATAAAAAAAAATCAAAATGAAATAAATGTAAGGCTAAATAAACGTATATATAAAAAAAGAAAAAAGTCACATTAATTGTTACAAAATAAATAATACAAATATAAAACAAAATCAACAGGAAGGATTATAGGATTAAGACCTAAACAATTTTCAAAATATAAAGAAAAGTATAACTACTAAAATAAATCAATAAAATTATTATTATAAGAAAATAAAATAAACAATATAACGTCGTATAAACATAATTTCAAAGAAAAAATGTATAAAATTAAAAAACAAAAATTGCAAAATTAAAATAAAATTAAAATAAAAAAACAAAAAATGAAAAAAATACCATAAAAATATACAAAATATAAAAACCAAAAGTTGGACAATTAAAGTAACATAAAAAACATAATAAATACTACAAAATACAAAAAATAAAAAAATTAACGAAAGAATAAAAAATATAATAAAATAAAAAAAAATAAAAAATTTATAAAAAAACAAAAAATAAAAAAAAATAAAATAAAAAAAATTAAAAAAAGTAAAAAAAATTAAAAAAAATAAAAAAATTTAAAATTAAAAAAATGAAATAAAAAACAAAATAAAAATAAAATAAACAAAATTTAAAAATAATCCAAATAAAAACAACAATATAAAAAGATGCAAAACCATCAAAAATGAAGAAACGCAAATAAATAGATAAATAATAAACAATAAAAACATGTTTAGGTAGAGAAAGTAAAAGTTGAACGGTCATAAAAAAAATTTAAAGCAAAATTAAATATAAATAAAAAAACGAAAGGTCAAAAAAAAACCTTGAAACACCAAACACGGGATATAAAAATTAAAAAAGACTAAATAAAAAAATTGGAAAAAAATAAAGAAGTTAAAACCAAAAGCAATTAAATTAAAAAATATAAAAATCTTTTCCGAAATCGAGACCATGTGACTATTATTGCTATAATAATTTTGTTATACAAAAATAATAGACACAAAGAGGAAAGAGAAAATGCGGTACACACTAGAGAGTCTTCACATACTTACTGAAAAATAGAGAGAAAACAGTAAATAGCCAAATGCATTTTTGTTCGTGCGATGTATGAAAGAAATTGCGCAACACCTTCGCCGAAAAAAATTCTGAAAATTCAGGAAAAATTTTGAGCTATTACTAACTTGCGCATTATTATACTAAAATTTATTGGGCTACAAAACTGCATACTCAACAATTTCTAGAAATTCTGAACAAAAATTTGAAAATTTTGATGGTCATTTTTGAAATTTTGATTAATTCTGCTCACCTTTGAATTAGAGGTTTACGCCGATCACGTAATCGGCGGCGGCGGCGGCGTGCCGGCGTACGTCGGTGTTCTTACTTTAAAAAGCTGGATTTTTCGATTTAAAAAAATAGTATTTATGAAAGGGTTTGCTTGTATGTATTTAAGGAAATCAACGTGTTGGCCATTTCCGAAAGATCCGAGGTTTTTGCCTCAAGATCTCGCAGACTGTTCAAACATTTTCAGGAGTAGCTCATTGCGGAGGGATTGTTCCTCGTTCACTTGCTCCAGAGAGGCTTCGAACCTAGCCCCGGTCTTTGGAGACGAAACAAATTGAAACGTTAGGGAGTTCGGCCAAGGATGCCGTCATTGCGTAATGGTTGAAAATCGTATAATCCTCGGCGCATCTATATAATTAAAATTTTACAAGGACCCTGGATAAAATTTTTAAAATGTAGACCAGAGTTTGTAGACGTTTGTGTTCACATCATTGATTTCAATAGTCTTCGTTAAATCAAAACGATATTTTATAATGAAAGTAGACCGATTTTAAGTTGAATGATGTTTACTGCTGTTTTCCGGCCTAATGATATAAGAGCTCATTATGGATGACCGCGTAGCTTCAGTTTTCAGACTAGTTCGACTGTCCACTTCGTTAGGGTAGTAGCACACACGGTCATTTTTTCCACTGTTTGGGAAAGCTTTTGCTTCACCACTTGAGTGTTCTTGCGAAGGACAAAGCCTCACCTGGTAAATACATATATGTGCCTACGTCTTCACATTTGTAAAAGGAGCCGTAACGTGTAGGTGATATTTAAACTTGGTTGATAGGCTATAATCAATGTAATTTACTCCAAGGGAATAGTTTTGAATAGGGCCGCCAACTTTATGTCAAACCGGGAGACTTGGGTGTTGAAGGATGAAGTGTTAAAACTAAAATTGACATTTCAGACGCTATTGTATAGTTTCGCAAATAAACAATTGAATGTAAGCCCAAGTGATTTTTCAAACCCTTCTCATACGTACATATATTCTCAACTTAAGTATGAGGTAAAAAACATTTCAAAGGAGTGTTTATGCCTCTAGAACCTACTAAAGGATTTTGCATCACTGATTTCGCTTATTCTTTCAGCCAATCGCAATATAAAATTTTTAAAAAAATCGGCACTTTTCTTGCTTTTTTCAACAACTTGAAAACAATTTGAAACGCCTTGGGTAATGGAAAAAATATGCAAAGTGATTATATAAATTTATTATATAACGTTTCTTTTAGTGTTTTGTTTAATAACTTGGTGAATTGGGTCCGTGTTATACTGACATCGCCTGTTTTGTTTAAATAACTTTTGAACAGTTTCGCAATTAGTTTCTTATAACTGACAGTGATGCGCGTCCGTTGATACCACTTTCGACCATATCCGACCAATTTTCGACTTGAACAATAAATGGCCTAAACAGTCTTACACGAGTAGAAAATATAGTACCGCACCGGACGCGCCGCCGCGCCGCGCCGATATTTTGACATTCGGCGGCGGCGTGCGAAAAACGACCCTAATCGGCGGCGGCGGCGGTGTTTATCGGCGGCGTATATCTCTACTTTGAATAACCTTTGATATTTTTTTGGATGTAGTTTCTGTTAAGGAATTTGCGATATTTTGGATGAAAATTATCAATTAAGCTGTGAGCCACTGCATTTGAGTTTTTTCAGCATAAATCAAGTGTGTACTTATTTTTGTGAGTAACGTACATACACACTTATTGTGAGAAATATTCAATAACTCTTGATTGAAAACAAATCAATGAAAAGTTTTACAGAAAAATAAGAAATTCTTACTCATTACGTTGAAATTTTACTCAATTTATTTATATATATATTTTTTTTTAGTGTACCATAACTAACTACATACTTACTCATTAGTGTGCTCTCGGCCCGCTGTGGCAATCATATGAGAATTTATTTAACGCCGAGATCATCAAATATTTCAAAACGCAGTTTTTGGCTCATTAGTTATCCAACGTTATTCTTCAGTACAATGGTTGGGAAAGCTGAATTGATTAGAGAACTACATTAGAGTACGGTTGGAGAATTTGAGAGGCGAATTAGACTGGGTATCACCGATTCGAAGACGTATCATTTTTCATCTCTCATTTTGTTTCGAAGACGCATAGATATCCTTCCTTATCTTCGTTGAATCGACATCTGACATCACTCATTGGTAACTAAATTTTTCACGCGTTAAATTCTCAACAAATTTTCGCCATACAATTCTCAACTAGTTCAACTTCAGTTCCTGAGAAATGCACTGTTCCGCCACTACTTTTGTAAATCCGACTATCACTCGCTTTGTGTATACTCTTTCCTCCATTGTGTGTTTCCATTAAATTATATTAAATGCCTAGATATAATAATTATTTTTATAATTTAATGTCTTACAAAAGTGTGCCTAGGAACGCTTTGCTCATAAATATATATTCCAAATAGCAGCAGCAGCAGCAGGTCATCAACAAAGCAATGATTGCAAATTGCTTGCGGAGGAGGTAGAGAAGCACACGCTTCCAGAAATATATTTGTAATGCAGAAAAGATAAACAAAATAAAAATAAATTTAATACTATAATAAAAAGCCAGAATATGGCAAGAATAAAAAAATAAATAAATAAAAACAATAAAGTTTGCTCAAATTAACTTTGTTGTTTTTTATGTGTATATATAAAGAACAAGTCCAAATCTAAGATAAACAATAGAGATGATGTGATGTGAATTGCACTGCTGGCCTCTTAGCGTGCGTCTCGAAAAGGTGTTTTTTTATTGCCGTTATGGTATCCACGCCCGCAATATGTTTCTTCCGCGTTGCTTTTGCGGTGAACTGAGCCACATTCTCTAGCAAAGTGTTGCACAATGGGGTCTTCATTTATAGGTTAGGTTGAACTGGCCGGTCAATAACCTCACACAGACTGAATGTGTCCATAGTGTTACCAGAATTTGTGTGAGTCTAGCCTTCATTTATAAGAAGAAAGTGCTAAAAATGTTGAAGCTGCATTTTTTTGACGTGAGAAGAGATTTTTCTGTAATAAATATTGAGTTTTAGCATCTTAACTGTACTTTAAATTCCAAAATCATCTATTTCACTTCAAATTCCTTCCTATATTAACCCCATATAGCATTGACAATTTTTTATTAAATTCATCAATTAAATATTTTTTTTCGAGATGCAAACAAAACGCAAGAAGATTTTCGAAAAAAATCGAGAAAGTTTTATGAGCATTGCGAACTTTTTATTTGTAGTTCGCTGAATTTTTTTGAGTACGCGGTTTTGTAGTCCAATCTATTTTAATCTAGCAAAGCATGAGTTATTGCTCTCTATACACTCAGAAAAACTTGAATGAAATGGCACTTAAGAAATTTTTTCCTCTTCGCATGGCCAACATTTCCTCAAAATGAGGAAAAATTCCTCAATTTGAAGAATTTTTTCTCATTTTGAAGAAGTTTGGCCTTTCGAATGGGGAAAAAAATTTCTTAAGTGCCATTTCCGTCCCATTTTTCTTCAATCGGGAGAAATTTTTTTCTGTGTAAATTTACATTGATTTTAGGCAATTTTTTTTCAAAGGGTGTTTTAGATTTTCCTCCATACAAAGAGTTAAACTTTTTTGTTTTTTAGGAAAACAATTTGAAACACCCTTTGGAAAAAAATTTCAAAAGTTCGTTATGATTCCATAATGGTTTAGAAAAAAATTGTTTGGAAATATAGGCGTTGCCACGACCCCTTATTTGAAGAAGGTATTCAGAACGTATTCGAGATTCCATAAACGTGTGAGTGGGAGTGAGAGTGGAAATTGAAGTAAGAGTTGGAGTGCGAGTGAGAGTTGGAGTGGAAGTGGGGAAGGAGCGAGAGTTCGGTTGAGAGTAAGAGTGGGAGTGAGAGCGGGGGTGGTAGTGAGACTTAGAGTGGTAGTTGGGAGGCGAATGGGAGTGAGACTAGATGAAGTGAGAGTGGTAGTGCGAGGGAGAGTTACAGAGGAAGTTAGAGTGGGAGGGAGATAAATAGAATAAGGGATAGACAAAAATAAGAAGAAAAATGTAGTATAAAATAGAGAAGAGGGTAAGAGAGGCTCACTTCACGAATGTAGGCAATCCAATTTTCGGGCTGAAACATATCTGTCCGCTACACTAGTAAACAAAAAAATATAATTGAAAAAATTCGATAAAAATTGCCACTGTTGTTTTTCTCTTCTGTGCTGTACACTTCAGAGGTTTACGCCGGTCACTTAATCGGCGGCGTCGGCGTAGGCTCTATTATATACCGGCGGCGTGGTCGACAAAATGATCGCCTTATACCTCTGAATGAATCGTTGGACTTCAAAGTATCACATTGTCCACAACTAATGAATATGGAAACATACTGCTGACGTCAATGGTATGTTTGAAGATCTGGGAGGCTTGTAAAGCGAAAATTAAAAAAAAATAATATTGGGATAGATTTTGTTTATATGTATTTAAGGAAATCGACGTTTCGGAAAGATCCGCGGGTTTTGCCACAAAATCTCGTGGATCGTTCAAAAAATTTCGGGAGTAGCTCCTTGCGGAGAGAGCGAGAAATACTTTAAATGGTCACACTTTTTTAGCGCAATTTCACCGAAGGATATGTTCTGGGCTAACTCTAATATCCGCCGTCGACACGATTTCTTTAAATCATTTGTGGCTACACGCTGGACACGCACACAGGCGACTTACGGTTCCTATAAATTTTCTACTAATAGTCATGAATCTCGTGGCATCGTTTTAACGATTAGCATCAATCCGGGCTTATTGTTGATCGCGCCAAGGGGCGCCTTCAGTTTTTTGGCTGTTTTTAAGAGCTACAATTCCCGACGTGCGAATAGTAGCAATCCCGACCACCAGTCGCTACCACGCATCCTGGCCCTTATACTATATGCCAGCACAGAATCCATAGGACTGCGACTTCGAACTCATACCTTCGTCGACGTTACTTTCCTAGAAGGTCTAGGTGTAGCTCCGAAGACTTTCTGACGGATGTTTTTGTCGCGCTATGCTTCCGAGCTACACCAGAAAAACACATTGAGACGTTAGGGAGTAACAATTCGGCCAAAGGTTTTCGCCCTCGAAACCATGAGCAGTCTAAGTGGATATCATTGCGTAACTCATGTGTGATGGTGGACATCTACATAATTTAAACTTTACAAGGACCGAGGATAAAAGTTTTAAAATACTCAATACTCTTCGTTTCCGGCCTTATGATATAAGAGCTCATTATGGATGACCGCCTTCAGTTTTCAGACTAGTTCGACTATCCGCTACGTTAGGCTAGTAGAACACCCGTTCATTTGGACATGGTTAAAAAAGTGCCTACGTATTCACATTTGTAACAGAAGCCGTCACGTGTTGGTCATATTTAAACATGGTTGATAGGCTATATCCAATGTGATTCACTCCAAGGGACTAGTTGGGGATAGGGCCGCCAACTTTAGGAAATGTCAAACCAAGAGACTTGGGTGTTGAACGATGAAGTGTGAAAATAAAAAATAAGATTTCAGACGCTATTTTATAGTTCAGCAAATAAATTGATTTTTCAAACCCTTCTCATACGTGTTGAAGACATATGCAACTTAAGTGTGAGCTGAGAATCATTTCTAAGGAGAATTTAAACCACTGGAGCCTACTAAAGGATTTTGCATCACTGATTTCGCTTATTCTTTCAGCCAATCGGGATATAAAATTCGGCACCTTTTTCGGGTAACTTGCTTTTTTAACAATTTGAGGACAATTTGAAAATATGTTCGATTTGGGGCACTTTATTTAAATTCATTGTACTTTATTAATTTTGGAAAAAATTATGCGAAGTGAGCATTTAAATTTATTATTTAATTTTTTTTAAGTGTTTTGTTTTAATAACTTGGTGAATTCGGTGATGCGAAATCCGTGTTAAGCTGGCATTGAAAGCGCCTGTTTTCTCAAATAACTTTTGAACGGTTAGAAAGTGTTAAATTTCGCAATTGGATTTTTATAACTGGCAGTGATGCGCAACCCTTGATACCCCTTTCAACCATATGGGACCAATTTTCGAGATGAACAATAAATGCCTAGACAGTCTTAAAAGAGTAGAAAATATAGTAACGCGCCGAACGCCGCCGCCGCCGCCGCGCTGATATTTTTGACATTCGGCGGCGGCGTGCGAAAAACGTCGCTAATCGGCGGCGTATATCTCTAGTACACTCTACAGCACAACATACAATGAAACGCATGAAAGTTATTCATATGGCTTATGGCCAAGTTAAGAATAGCATATTAATAATAAAGAAATTTTACCATGAAATAAAATATCACTCCATTTAATTTGCGTACTCAGCGTGTCATATTTAGCTAGCTAGTTATTGCCTGCTAGCAAGCTTGTTTTTCTCATGATGTTTGTCAAGTGTATAAATGTCTGGTGGATCATGTGAAAAAAATGTATATGAAAATAAGGAAAAACAGCAGCAAATAGAACAAGTCGTTGATCGGACAAAACAAGCACGGCAGTGTGAGTATAAAAAAAATAAAAATAAAAAGAAAAAAGAAACGCGGTATAACTTTTTAGTAGCAAATAATGAATTAAATAGAAAAAATGTATGAAAACAACTAAGAACGGCTAAGTTCGGGTGCAAGCGAACATTAGATACTCAGCTGAGAGAGAGAGACAAAGTTGTCTTTTTCATGGATACATACAAATGGTAATACTAAACAAGTAGACGGGACTGTCTCGGCTGTGCCGAAGACTTCATGCCTTTCATGAATGGGGCTGAACAATAATCTTATCCCGTTCGTAATCTCCGAATAATCGGATGTATAAGATAAGAAATATATAGTGAACAGATCTACACACCCAAACGATTTTTAAGATAAATATAAAATAAAAAACAAGTAGGTACTTTGTGTGAGGATGCAAAAGTTTCAGGTTTTTTGTGGTCTCCGTGTAAAAACTATGACTACGAATCACGTATTTCAACAATATATGACGTAAACGTAACTATTTGATGAAATTTGATGAATTTTGAAGCTTCTAGCCCTAAAAAAGGGGCAAAAATTACAGTTTATATGAAGTATATAATATATATACCACCGATCTCTATGATTTTTCAGACAACAATATATGCTATATACGTAAGCATTTGGTGAAATTTGAAGCTACTAGCTGTTAAAACGGGGCAGAAATTGCGCAATGTTTCTTATCTGAACAATCGGTTGTATGAGATATATACTATATATACCACCGGTCTCTATGATTTTTTCAGACAACAATATATGCTATATGCGTAAGCATTCGTTGAAATTTGAAGCCTCTAGCTCTTAAAATAGAGCAGTAATTACGAAAAGTTTCTTATCTGAACAATCGGTTGTGGGGGATATATACTATATATACGACCGATCTCATCAATTTTTTCAGGCAACAATATGTACAATATACGAAATTATATGGTGAAGTTTGAAGCTTCAATCTGTTAAATTGAGTAAGATATGACAAAAATCCTCTTTTTCTGAAAAATCGGTTGTATGGAGGATATATGCTATAGTGGTCCGATCCGACCGGTTCCGGCCGGTTCCGACAAATGTCTAATCCCAAATACACCCGCTCACCAAATTTTATCAAGATATCTCAAAAATTGAGCGACTAGTTTGCATACAAACAGACAGACGGACAGACGGACATGGCTAAATCAACTCAGCTCTTCATCCTGATTATTTCGGTATACTTAATGGTGGGTCTACCTATTTTCCTTTAAGGACTTACAATTTGGGTTTCGTGACGAAATTAATATACCATTTCATTTTCATGAAAGGTATAAAAATGGAGCAACTTGCCTTTGCTATCTTTCTTCAGCTATCAATTCGTTGTATTTGAATATTTTTTTAAATCTTTAAATTTTTTTTAAATCACCCCTGAAATATTTTTGAGGCGCTCTTAATTATGAGTCCGATAAGAGTCCGAAATTGTAGACCAAGGGTGACGTTTTTTAGAACGATTTTCCTTCATTCTTTGTCAAATAAAGGAAAATCACCATGTAGGAAAATGAACCTAGGGTAACCCTGGAATGTGTTTGTATGACATGTGTATCATATGAAAGGTATTAAAGAGTATTTTAAAAGGGAGTGGGCCTTAGTTCTATAGGTTGGACGCCTTTTCGAGATATCGCCATAAAGGTGGACCGGGGGTGACTCTAGAATATGTTTGTATGATATGGGTATCAAATTAAAGGTATTAATGAGGGTTTTAAAAGGGAGTAGCCCTTAGTTGTATATGTGAAGGCGTTATCGACCAAAATGTGGACCAGAGTGACCCAGAACATCATCTGTCGGGTACCGCTAATTTATTTATTATTTATTATTACGCGACCAGTAGTCCTGCCATGAACTGCAAGGGATTTTGATTTCGCCCTGCAGAACTTTTAATTTTCTTCTACTTAATATGGTAGGTGTCACACCCATTTTACAAAGGTTTTTTTTTGTAAGTTATATTTTGCGTCAAAAAAAAATCAATCACATGTTTCATCCCTTTTTCGTATTTGGTATAGAATTATGGAATTTTTTAATTTTTCGAAATTTTCGATATCATCAATTTCATCATTTTTAATACCAAGATAAAGTGAGTGCTGATAGTACGTGAACTAAGTTTAGTAAAGATATATCGATTTTTGCCCAAGTTATCGTGTTAAAGGCCGAGCGGCTGTGTATAAAAAATGGGCGTGGCTTCAACCATAGAACCTTTGCCCTCACCAAATTTCACAAGGATTGGTGAATTTTTGTTCGACTTACATATGGCATTAGAAGCATTCTAGGCAAATTAAATGAAAAAGGGCGAAGTCACGCCCATTTTGAAATTTTCTTTTATGTATTTTTGTATTTTGTTACACCATATCATTACTGGAGTTGAATGTTGACATACTTACATATACGTATACTGCAACGATATTCAATTTTTTGTTAAAATTTCACTTAATTTTTTTTTAAATGTGGGCGTGTTCGTCATCCTATTTTGCTAATTTTTATTTAAAACACATATGGTATTAGGAGTAACGTTCCTCCCAAATTTCATCATATCTTCAACGAATGCCAAATTACAGCTGGCAAAACTTTTAATTTACCTTCTTTTAAAAGTGGGCGGTGCCACGCCCATTATCCAAAATTTTACTAATTTTCTATTTTGCGTCAACCCACCTACCAGGTTTCATCGCTTTATCCGTCTTTGGTAATGAGTTAACGCACTTCCGGCTTTTCGAAATTTTCGATATCGAAAAAGTGGGCGTGGTTATAGTCCGATTTCGTTCATTTTAAATAGCGATCTGAGATGAGTGCCCATGAACTTCATACCAAATTTCATTAAGATACCTCAAAATTTACTCAATTTATCGTGTTCACGGACAGACGGACGGACTGACGGACGAACCGAAATGGCTTATTGAATTTCTTTTTTCGCCCAGATCATTTTGATATATAGAAGCCTATATCGGGGTACCGTTATGCGAACAAAATTAATATACTCTGAGCTCTGCTCAGCTGAGTATACAAAAACCCTATAGGAGAATTACTAGATTACAATATGCAACAGCAAAAGAGTGCTTGCGCCAGCTTAGCGTACGTGGGTGGGTGGGTGAGGTGTGTGAGCAGCATGTGCGCATCAAGTGCCAACAAATAGGCGCAAAGCTGCTTATAATCCAATCCTGCTATCTCTACTAAATCGCATGCAGCTAAGCATCTTAAGTTCGCTACTTCTGCAGTTTTACAATTTCTCGGAACTTTGCTAATGCTATCGCTGCTTCTTCTAGTATTACCTCGCCCAAGTTATAACGTTGTGTTGCCACACACTCCAATCGATGCTGATGAGTGTCCTTGCGGCCAAGGCAATTTCACAATTGCATGACATGGCCTCGCCCCTTCATTATCACTCGATTCATGCATATATGTACGTACATATGTATGTATACAAAGTTACAACTACCAACATATTGGCAATGTTCGTTGCGCCACACCTGCAGCGTATCGTGTATGTTGCGACACTATCGATGCGGTTTTCCATAATCCAAGCTAGCCAAGTATATGTATCTATAAAGCATGTACTATATAAATTGCAGATGTTGAAGCCTTGTGAAATGTTTTATAAATATTTTCACTACCCTCTTTCGCTTTTTTGTTCTTTACCTTTTCCCTTTCAAACATTCTTGCATCTCAGCATCTCACAGTAAAACGCAAATCATGCTGTCCTTTTATGCTTCTGTTTGCTTTATTTTACCTTCCCAATTTTCTTTTGTCGTCAGTCTGTAACTTGCTATTTGCTTATTTTCCTCATTCGTCAGCTGCATTTTGCTGCTTGATTTCATATTGTATTGGCATTACCCGGGATTTTGCTGTACCATTTGCAGAAGTAGCACATGCGCAGCAGTTCCTTGCAGATCTCGTTACTTGTACCAGCGTCAGCTTTTAGCCAGCCGTGATTTGAATGGAGAGGCGTTGTAGTAGCGAACCCTAAATCACCTTATGTGTGGTGGTGGGGTGTAGTATTAACATCTATTCTACATAACGAAAATTGTGTAAAACATGTAAATAGGTTTATGTAGCTTTGCTTTGCTTTCCACTTCCTAACGACGAATCCTTGTAGTTGTTTTCCTTTTTGTGTTCTTGTCCGTATAATCAGTGTAATGTGTTTGTAGTACTCTCGTCGGATTTTATAGGCGCAAAGAATTGCATTGTCTCGGTTAAGGTATGAGTAATTGTTAATTCTATAGTCACAAGTCAAAACAGCTTAAGTCCAAAATTACACCATCGAAACAATTGTATGAAACGCCTCAAATCTCGAATATAAAAGCCCAATAAACACAGATATCATTCACCATCGATAGCCCAAATAAGGACCAATTATAGATTTATACCATCAAAATTCATTTGCGTATACTTAGTCCGGCCCACTTACAGAAAGGCAAACCAACTTTTTAACTCAGAGTCAACCTGACTCATATATTTTTGACACATTTTTTAAATCAACTCTGAGCTTAAAAAATGTTCTTGTCGTTCTACAAGTGGGGCTTAGTAGATATAAAATGCTATCAAACATTTATTACTTCCTTTATATTAGGTCGGTTGAATTTTTGTCCGCTTTTCATGCAAATCTTGCAATAGATTTTTAAGTAACTTCTCATTGAGCTACAAACGTGAAAATTTACACATACACAGAAAGAAAAATACTGGTAAAATCAACCGAAATACGGGTCAATTCAACTGAAATTTCTGTAAATTTTTATCCATCGCAACAAGATGTTGAATCAACTGCGCACAAATCGTTGATTCGAAATTGACCGTTTTAGTAGTCAAATGATACAAAAAAGCTGTTGCGACAGCTTTGTACGAAAGTACCTATGTTGTGGCATTTGCATGGCAGATGAGTTTTCACTGAGATCTTTTCATGGCAGAGCTTGCCGAACAGTGCCGAGGGGCGACCCTGCTTAGGAAAATTTTCTTCTAACTGAAAAACCTTATTTCTAAAATTTTTCTGTTGCTTTGCCCGGGGTGTAAACCCAGGGTCTTCGGTGTGGTAGGCGGAGCACACTACCATCACACCACGGCGCCGCCATATACATACGTAAATATGTGCATACATATAGTACACAGCATACATAAGTACAAAGTAGAGAGCGCAGTGAGCGTAAAATTCTCTTTGATCGCTGTTGAAATGACCAGTGAGATCAGTTGTGTTAACAAAAAAATCAGTTAGATTGATTAGGAATCTGTCAATTTTACAGAATTTTGTTAACTTAAGAGCGACAATTTCTCTTCTGTTGAAATGACTAAACTAATTTGTTCGCTTGACAAAGAACTCGGTCGAATTAACCATAATTCGATCAATTTCACCGAATCTCCGTAAGTCAACAACAACAGAACCGATTTTTTGATTTTACTAGCACCATTTCGTCCAGTGTAGGTTAGAACACCGTGACAATGCAACAAGAATTTGAAAATTTTCAAACCAGCTTTTAAGTAAAATCTCGATGAGCTAGAGACTTGAAATTTCAAACTTAATTCGATGACACTATACAAAAAGATTCGCTAGGGAGCGCACGGGATGAGATATTTAGAAAAATCGTACGAAACGGAAGGAATTTTGGGATTGATTTTAAGTTCTCATTGAGCTACAACTGTAAAACTTCACAGATAGGATAAGACGCCGAGAAAATTGAAGAAAAGGAGAAAATAAAAATAAAATAAATTTTTAAGCACTTCCTTTATATAAATGGACAAAAATCAGCGAAAAATGTCTCCTTATAAAAAGACATATTTTTGCTAAACTTTGATTTTTAAATTTTGACATAGAAATTGCAAAAATATTTATGAGAAGTAAAAATATAAAGGTGGAGCGCTTTCCAATCCAAGTGATGTGCGCTACAGTTTTACATTTTTACTTCAAATATTTTTGCAATTTCTATGTCAAAATTTAAAAATCAAAGTTTAGTAAGAATATGTCTTTATATATTATTATTTTTTTTTCGTATTATCCTATCTCGAGTTATAATCGCATAACTTATGACAATCGAATTTATGTAGCAGCCTTTGGTCACTTGAACACTTGCTTTTATGTATAATAATGCATAATTTTCTACTTGAAGCTTAATTCACAGCAACAAATAAAGTGCAAATGATGCTTGTACTATGTCCATAAAAAGCCTTCATTTTCATTACAAGGATATTTGTTTAATTTTTAGTAATATCGCAGAAGGGCGTTTACGGCCAGTGTCATATCATTTACCTTGTAGTTTTGCGCAGTGGTGCCAATTTTTCATTAATTTCCATTGTCACGTCATTTTAATCCGTAATATCAATTATAGGTGGAGAGGATTCGGAATTCCAAAACAGTAGAATATCGCAAAAGTCAGGTTAGGTTTTGGCGCAAGGGTGCGTAAATGGCGGACGAGGCGATACATGTGTACACCGATGGTTCCAAAGTAGTGGAAGGAGTAGGGTCTGCGGTATACTCCGCTGATCCGGAAATAAGCAGATCCTACAGGCTGCCGGATTACTGTAGCGTTTTCCAAGCGGAAATATTAGCCGTAACCAAAGCAGTAGAAACCCTGGAAGAGAATAGCTTAAGCTGCAACCGTGTTAACTTTTATATTGACAGTCAAGCAGCAATTAAGGCAATAATCTCGAATAGCACAGCATCTAAATGCGTGTTAGAGTGTAAGCAGTCTCTGGAGAGAATCGGGACAGGGAGAAGCATACATCTATATTGGGTCCCAGGGAATATGGGAATAGATGGGAATGAAAAAGCGGACGAACTAGCTAAAAAGGATGTCCGGCACCGTACTATCCTGGAGCAGTCTGGCTGCTCCTTTTGCCTGGAAGACACCTCATGAGTCAGAAAGTCGGTTCGATTGATTAACCTGCACATCCTTTGAGTACATTTCAGCTCCAGATCCGTTTTCCATCGAGCCGTGTGTGTACATTATAATGCCTTTACCACTGTCTAGGTCTTCCTCGTATTCCTACCTTGAAGGATATTTTATGTTTGCACCTCAAAGTTAAAAACCGTCGTGATATGGTTGGTTCCGGACGTTAGGTCGGTTGTGTTTCCGCTTAATCGTCCCCTTGTCATGTCATCTAATACCACCGCGTGCCCGTATTTGTTTGATTTCCACATGTCCGAATGAAATTTACGTTTAACCTTTCCTTTGGTGCTCTGTTCAATGCGCCTGACATACACAGGCATGTTAGCCTAGCCCTTGCACCTTCCCAACTGTATGTTGATAGTTCTTTTTGTCTAGCGCCTTACACCAGACAAGAGCTTACGTTCGTAAAGCTCTTTTACACGAGTAGTATGCTGCCAGATCTTTCCTTGATCTGACCTCAAGGTTCCGTTTGCTAGATTATATTGTAGTCTTCTTGTTCAGTCCAAGTTCTTAATATCGTATAAATTAATTCAGATAACAACGCTAAACGTCATTAACTAGCCATAACTTTTGTTTTACCAATGCTTCCCATTCATTTGAAGAAAAGGCAAGTTATTGCGTCTACGAACCTGCTGTTGTAGAAATGAGCTTAAAATCTCCGAAAATAATTTTATTGTTGTCGACGCCAAAGTACTTCGCGGACGTAGTCGGCACACCCAATCCAGGATATTTAGGTTTATACTGATAAAAGAGCTCTAGGCTAGGTAAATTCAAAATTATTCCTGGTATGGTGTATCTTAGAAAGTATTTCGATGATTGTTTATTCTCTGTGACCGACCAAAACTAAGCTTAGCAACAACTAAAGCTAAGTGCCATAAATAACTCTCATATCTCTCTACGCGTCTTACTTTAAATCTCCTTTCTACTCCACCTCTCTCCAACTCCTACTCACTCTCACTCCGAGTCGCAGTCCCACCCCTTCTCTCCCACTTACACTCTCATTCCCATAACCATCTCCGGGAAAAAAATGTATGAGACAGACTATAAATATCATTTGTATCATGCCCTTATAATGCGGTAATGGAAGACTACATTCGTAGGAAAAGTGCTACTTGAAGTGCTATTTGAATATGCAGTTTACAGCCTAAAATTATAAAAGGGCTCATCACTTATAAAACCACCATAGAAGTGTTATGAGGTGTACTTATGTTTATCCTTGAGCTCTCGCATTTTACATCCATTAAAATCGTTATGACTCATTTGGGTTTCTTGCAGTTCAGTGATCTGATGACTCTCCCGTTTAAGGTCACCAATTTCATGTTAAGCGGGAAACCAATTGTACCACTGCTACTGAAGACAGAGTGCTGGCTTTTAGCGCACCTCAAAAAATAAGAACCACCTTAGAGCTCATGTCGTAGCTGCAATCTTTCTATTTTATCCAATGAAACTAAGGCGTAGACAAAGAAACTAAGGCGTCCACAAAGAGCTATCTGAACGGAGATCTCAGCCTTGATATTATCCACATTTTAACAAATTTTAGCAGCTCTTTCTTTCAGACGAACATTTTTAATCACTTTTCTCTATTATCTGACCTGTTTTATAGCTTCTGAATGATTTTTATACCCAGCTGAGCAGAGCTTACAGATTATATTAATTTGTTCGCATAACGGTACCCCGTAATGGCATAAACTAATCGAGATAGATATAGACTTCTATATATCAAAATGATCTGGGCGAAAAAAGAAATTCAATTAGCCATGTCCGTCCGTTCGTCTGTCCGTAAACACGATAACTTGAGTAAATTTTGAGACATCTTAATAAAATTTGATATGTAAGTTCCTGGGCACTCATCTCAGATCGCTATTTAAAATGAAGGAAATCGGACTATAACCACGCCCAATTTTCGATATCGAAAATTTCTAAAAACCGAAAAGGCGGATAAAAGCGATGAAACTTGGTAGGTTGGTTGACCTTATGACGCAGATTAGAAATTTTGGACAATGGGCGTGGCCGCCACTTTTAAAAGAAGGTAATTTAAAAGTTTTGCAAGCTATAATTTGGCAGCTGAGTATGTAATGTGAACTTAGCCTTCCTTACTTGTTTTATGTACGGTCGTTTGAGCATAAATCTGAATTTTTCTTGTACTACATTTCTGCGCAGTACTTGGTTTCAATTTTAAATCGGATATGTTTACAATTTTATAAAAAAAAGATACTATGACTTACAGCACTTTTCACAAATGAAACATATCTAGATTTTAAGCCGTAAGTTTAAACTTTTTGGTTTTGTTTTAAAACCGAAAATGTATACAAGTTAAAACTTTTCAAATTTATAAACTTCCAGGTCTTGTAAAACCAGACGTGTCTATAGTTTTCTATTCTTAGAATTTTTAAACTTTTTTGCTTTGCTTTAAAGCAGTTTTGAGATTTTAGACTTACCATGTCATTTGAAAAATTGAAAACTAAACACAGGACTGCTTTTATAATTCACCAGAAATGCGAGCTCTAGCATAAGACCACATTGCCAAACTTTTATATTTATGGGATTTCCCCTATGTAAAATTGTGACGCATTCATAAAAATATTCTTTGGCCAGTTTTAGTTGAAGTTTTTAAGTAATTTTTTGTGTCCCAAATTTATGTGCTTGGAAAATTCATTAATTCGTTTATCACCAGCGGAGCTATAATTCAATTCCCACAACGGGCATAAAATGTAACTTTTTCTAGGTGGTACGAATCGCCAGGTGCGGGTTGAATGTGTTGGTAATGCTTCGAATGTAAAATTCAAGACAGCCACGTATACGAGTGAAGGTGTGAATACCAATTATAAATTAAATAGATACAAGGCGCGATAACCTCCGAAGAGATCTAAGGCCGAGCTTCTCTTCCAATTTGCGTCGTGCTCCTCTTGATTTTCCCTACAAATTGGCCGGACGGGACCTACATGTTTTATGCCGACTCCGAACGGCATCTGCAAGGTAGATGAGTTTTCACTGAGAGCTTTTCATGGCAGAAATACACCGGAGCGCTTGCCAAACACTGTCGAGGGGCGTCCCCGCTTAGAAAATTTTTCTTTTAATTGAAAAACCTTATTTCTAAAATTTTGATGTTGCTTTGCCCGGGGTGTGAACCCAGGGCATACGGTGTGGTAGTCGGAGCATGCTACCATTACACCACGGTGGCCTCCGAATACCAATTACCTTAAAGAAACTTACTTAGTAAGTGAACCCAATTAGCTTTTGTTTTTAAACGTAAGTTTAAGCCATTTTTGGTTTAGACCACGTGAAATAATTATTCGCGCTCAATTCACACATATTATTATTCTCTTTTGTTTGGTAGTCGCTGAACAAGCAGAGTAGCAACTTCGGGAGAGGCTGTTTTGCTTGTTTAATGTTAGCAACATATTCTGTTAAAATTTTTTGATAGACTCAAGCAATAAAATACTATATTTATAGTACATTTGCGAATTGTTTTTTGTGAACTTAATACTTGCTTACATACGTCTTGCTGCGTTACTCGTTAATCAACGACTAGGAAGATTTAACTTTTACCAACACAGCCACAGTTAAAATTTTGGTATGCACAGTTTCAATTTTGGTGACCACTGGTTCAGACTAAGCCAATTATAGAATATATTTTGTTCAATAAAACCTCGAAATTTTTCTAAACTGTTTTTTTATTACTTGAAACTCTTTAATGTTTGTTACTTGAAAATCAATATCCATTTTTTTTTGTTGGCGAAGCGAATGTTGAATGTGAGTATTCACAACCTCCCTAGTTTGTGTATCGAGCGAATATCTAACCTCTTAAACTGTCAGCATATTTAATTTATTATATTTAAATGTAAATAAATATCACTACTACAAATATCAGTTGAAATAGCGCAGACCTGTATATATTTATATATGTACATGCAAGGGAATGATGTTGAATATGCAGTAATTTCTAATTTTGATATTTTTAATTTGCAATAACTTTTTTTTACGAGCAAATAAAAAGCAAATAAAAAACGAAACATTTTAATATTATGCAAGTAATATCTCTAAGAAAATTGACATTTTCCCTCAGCATGTTTCGCATATTAACACACGCCCTGTGGGTGACTATCAAATTGGCTATGACCTCATAATTCTTTCTACCTGATCGCCAGGCCTGACGGCCTTTTTTGCTTGATGTTTTAAATGCTTTTTATGCGTATGTTCTTCGCTCCTGTTGCTATTTAATCTACTTGTTTATTATACTTATTTTCCACATTTTTTTTGCTTAAAAAATAAATATTTGTTTAGCATCGAAACGTGTAAAAGAAGAAAAGGACAAAACGGTATTCGGTTAGGCAAAAGGCCGTATACCTTTCATGAATGATTAGAGTTTGCCTGATGGTGAGGTATATTGTTAATTTATATCAGTGGTCACCAACATTTAAACTGTGACAGTGTTGGCAAGAGTAGAATCATCGTTTGGTATTGGCGCTAGCTAGTCGTTGATTAACTAGCAACGAGACAAGATGTATGCACGCATGTTTGTTAACACTCAAAAAATAATTCGTATATATGCTTTAAAAGCATTATGTTATTGGCTATGTCTCAAAAAATAAAAATAAAATATTTTGCAAAGATTGAATAATTAAATCATTCTGCGCATGAGCGTTTGTTTGCTTAAAATGTTTTTCAAAATGCCGCTCTCAATGTTGCTACTCTGCTTGTTCTAAACTATTAAACGAAAGTTAATAATAAATAACATTGTGAAGAGAGCGCAAATAATGATTTCACTAGCTGACGACCTCGTGTTTTAGAATAAAGGAGTTATTTTCAAGAAAATTTCTTTGGTCTGGCTTTCTAGTTGGAGAGTAATGGCGTTGATACTTGAAAACAATTAATCCGATCGAAACCGGCGATTTCTAACAACCATCATCACGACGAGTTTTAGAGAAATATTATTTTAAATATTTTAGAGTAAAGTTGGCTAACCAATAAAATAAAATAAAACACAAAATAAAAATTAATCGAAAATACAAAATAAAAATTAAAAAAAATTCAAAAAAAGAAATTAAATAAATTAAAAAAAAATTAATAAATTAAAAAAAAATTAAAGTGAAAATAAAAATTAAAAATAAAGTTTAAAAATAGATATTAAATAAAACTAAAAAAATATAACTAAAAAAATAAAAATTAAAAAAATTAAAATAAAAGGAAAGTAAAAAATAAAAACAAAATAAAACTAAATTCAAAAGTAAAAACAAAATAAACAAAATTAACAATCTTAAAAAATAAATAATAATAAAAAACTAATAAAAAAATATAACTAAAAAAATAAAAATTAAAAAAAAATCTAAAAGTAAAAAATAAAAACAAAATAAAACTAAAATCAAAAGTAAAAACAAAATTAAAACAATTCTTAAAAAATAAAAAATAAATAATAATAAGAAAAATTAAAATACAAACAGAAGACAAGAAAATAAAAAAAAGTATTACAAAAACAAAATTAAAACTAAACACGAATTAAATAGGAAAGAAAATCATAAAAAATTTTGATAAAAAACAAAGAAAAGATATAAAAAAATAAAAAGATGCAGCAATATCAAATATAATATAGTAACTATAAAACAATGTAAAAAATATGCATACACCTGCGAGTAAAATAATAGCAACAAAAAAGTTTGCAAAATGTATCAGTCATTTTGGTTTTTATTCTCGCCAACTTAAAACAAAAAAATAACTTAATGAATTATCTAACGAAAACTATGTAAACCAATTTCGAAAAATTTGGAAAATTCAAGAGATTTCTAAAATCTTTAAAAAAATGTTTGAATTTGTTTTGTTTTAGATTTTCTTTCATATAAAAGATAAAACATTTCAAACATTGTATGGAAGAAAATCCAAAACCAACTTCAAACATGCACTTCGCCAGACTAAAATGAATTGGACTACAAAACTGCACACTCGATAGAAAGTTTCCCAAATTTTAAATATTGATTTAAACATTTTGTTGAAGATTTTTAAAACCTTAAAATTTTTAAAAACAATAGCTAATAATTAAAATACAGAGAATAATAAAAAAAGAAATAAACATATAATAAATATAAAAAAAAATAGCAAAACTAAAAAATAAATAAAAAATAAAAATAGCAAAACTAAAAAAAAATAAAGAATAAAAATAAAAACTAAAACAAAAAAAATTTATTAAATAAAAAAAATATTAAATATGTAGATATGATAAATAAAAAAAGAAATGGGAAGAAATAAGCAATAGAAATGAAAATATAAAATAAAAAATTGAAATGAAAAACTGTTGGCTTGAGCTCGAACCTGGAATCCTCTATCATTAAAAAAAATTTAATAAATATGAGTAAAATGAAATAAAAAGACAAAATTAACGAACGAATAACAATTGTCTGTGCTTGGATCTAAACTCTGATACAAGCAGCCGTATTGGGTCAAGCAGGAGGTTCAACATGCCGATCGTTTCGATACGTTTATAAAAGGGCCTGTCTCTTTTTCTCTCCAAAGTTGTCCGTAGATCTCGTAGCGGACCAAAGTTAATGCCCCTTCTTATGTCCATGAATGGTATAAAAATAGATGAAATGTGGAGAGAGGTCGCGAGACGTGTGAGTACATAAGGTATGAGGCAACGTAATCTAGAAAATGTCTACTGTATTAGTAAGGTATTATATAGATATACATATAGCAAATATGTATATTCATAACTCTGAATCTATATAGATATTCTCATGTACAAAAAAACCAAAGATACAAACATAGCTAATGTTAGCGAGAATATCAAATCATTGCTTCCAATTAAATGCCGCTAATACGAGTAGACACCTGTATACATATGATCGACGCTGGGAATAAAAAATAGATTCGAGGAACAGAGCACGCGCGTTTATTGCGAAAAATTTAAAAACATACGTATGTTCTTAGAGATTTTTTTATAAAACTACAGTGTGGATCAAAATCATAATAGAGGCATAAGTGGATAATGGAAAGTCAAAAGCTACTTTGCCTTATTTCATTATTTTCCTTATTCTGGAATTCAGCTATTTCAAGGCATATATTTCTTTAAAAAATCAGGCATATTCACAGACTTGACGTTTGACCCGAAAAGTAAATAAATAACAACTTACCTTTCGCTGCCTGTAAAACTCTGAGCTCAGGTCTACATTACCACTTTTCGCAAAGTAATGTTTGAATTCCGGTTTCAATCCAAAAGTATTCAGTAGCAGACCATACCATCCCATGACCTGTGCTGTGTTTCTATAACATCTTGATCAGAGTTCTCGAATAAACTACTAAATTAGGCATCATAAGGAGTCACAATACTTCGGAAACCCACTGAGGCCAATAGTCAACCTTTTTTTTTGTTTTATTTGAAAAGTAAGGAAAATAAAATTCTAATGAATTGTAGGTCCAATTTAATTCCCGACAGTGTGCATATGTACCCTATATATTGTGGGTTGAGGTGGTGGATAATTTAAGATAAGATGACTACATGCTACCTAAAAACCAGATATTTGTACATTTCTAAAAATATATGTGTGTAGACGCCCGTTCATTTGTTTGCACATTGTTCTTTTTAAAGTCAGTTCATAAAACATTTACAATAAAAATAATGAACGATAAATATTTGTGTATAATTCTCTTAGAAAAACATAATTATTTTTTGCACTTTTTCCCCGCATTTTACTTTATCTGCCGCTAGCAGCCAGAAATTCTTTACGTACCCACCGGCGATTATATACAGAAAAAATAGCATACGTACATATTATGGATATTTCGATTTCCATAAGCGGCAGCGGTAATGAATTTTTTAAATATTTTTTTTATTATCAGAATTCGGTGTGAAGCAGAAATCTTAGTAAATTTTGATTCGATTCTGCATGAAATAAAATAATGTATAATATTAGCACGGTTTTATAGTAACCAAATTCCAAAGAACTACTCAACTATTCCCAATAAACATTCGAGCCTGAGTCTTATTAGAGCATCAACATGCTTCTCAAATTACAAGTTGTTTTTTTTTAGACTGTAGTCCATATCATTAGGTTCTCAATAAAAAGTCCTGTTTTTTGTATAGCAAAATCATACATAAATTTCTTTCTTGTTTTATGAAATCCTTTCAGGCAAAGTAACATTAAAAATTTAGAAAAACAGTTGTTTCAATTACAAAAACGTGTTTCTAATCACCCCTCTGCAGTGATTGACAAACACTCCGAAGTATTTCTGCCATGAAAAGCTTCTCAGTGAAAATTCATCATTCAATGCCTTTCAGATGCCGTTCGGAGTCACCATAAAACATGTGGGTCTCCTACCAGCCAATTTGTAGGGAATATTAAAAGGAGCACGACGCAAATACGAAGAGAAGCACGTCCTTAACTCTTCTCAGGTAAATCGCCCCAAGTATTTTACGAAATCCACCCAACTTTCCTTTGTTTTATTTTGATCAGCTGGAGAGCTTTAACATTTCAAAATTTAGTTCGAAGATGACTATAAATTGCTTGAAATTTCCCAATTGTTGGAAAATAATTGGGAGATAAAGTTTGATATCAACGTTGGAGCTATAAATTTCTCAAAGTTTGGGGAAAGATTTCTCATTAAGAGACGGTACTAGCTCTAGTTTTGTCCTCTCGCATCTGACCTTTAACATTGTGATGTCCTACGAAATGGCAATTGTCTGTCGTCCTTTGCATACCTATTTGATCGCGTCCCTAATAGTTCAGTCGTCAATGGTTCCGAAATAGTTGTATATGTATCGTTAGGTCGTCTCAAGTAGCAGGGCAGGGCAAAACATAAAAAAAACTAAACAGAGCGCTGAAATATCAGTTGAAAAATGACACCGCAACAAATGCCAAACACGTATCTAAACTATGAGAATCTTTACACTAATTCGATCTCGCGACCAAATGAACGAAGAGGAGTTCTGTTGTTGGTGAAAAAGCGCGGGAGTTAGCAAATATGAGTAAATGTGTAATTTTCTTGCTTATATTAAAAATATTTACAAAAACAACCGAGAATATTCCAGTTGGAGTACTTATATTTTTGTTGGTTGCAACAATTTTTACTATTTTGTTGGCTAATAAATAAAATAAAAAATAAAATAAAAATATATTGGTTTTATATGTACCGGCTCGAGGTCAATATATTTAGTAATAAAAACACCAGTTTTTATTTTTCATTCTGATATATTTCGGTTACACGTCGGTAACCGTCTTCAAGGGACTATACAAAACAATGTAAAAACAAATTTTCATATATGTAATATGCCATATTTTATAAACATACATGCATTTTTGAGTTAAACGTCCGTTCGCGTTGGCGTGGAGTTTTGTACTGTCGATTTTGTTGTAAGTGTCTTTACAAGTGAGCGACGTTGATCGTGTCTGTTTTGAAGTTTAGTCGTATGTCTGGTGGTGTATGTATTATGTGTAACATTTCCAGTGTTAATGTCTTTCTATAGTCATTTTGTTGTTGTAATAAAAATAAAATAAAAATTTAAAAAAATAAAAATAAAATATAAAAAACTAAAATATAAAAAATATAAAACAAAAAAACAATATAAAAAAAAACAACATAAAATATAAAAAAATAAAATATAAAATATAAAAAAATAAAATATAAAATATAAAAAAAAATACAAAATATATATAAAATATAAGAAATACAAAATAAAATACATTTAAATAAAGTGAAAAAGTAACATAAAATAAATTTAAATAAAATAAAGTAACATAAAATAAATTTAAATAAAATAAAGTAAGAAAATAGAAAAAAATAGGCAAAAAAATAAAATAAAATAAACAATTTAATAAAGTTAAAAGCAAAGGAAAGGAAAGAAAAATAAGGAATAGAAAATGAAATGAAAAGAAAGCAAGGTTTATTGATGTACATATGTAGTAGTTGAATTTCAACCAATAGGCAAACTCTAGTCAATTTAAATTCATATAGCTCAGACTTAAGCGCTACAAGTGTGGGCACCAAATGTCTCCATCTGCATCCGATTAGCACCAGTTACTGGTGCTTTGCGTAACATTCTCCTATTTTCGCTGGAAGGTTGGGAAAATGCCGGTTAGTATGATTGTAGTAAGGGAATTAAAGGATTTGATTTTTTAATGCCTTCTAAAACCCAAATTGATTTTTTCTAATCTCCAAATGACGCGTCTTCTAAAATCCATTTGACTTTTCTAATTACTTTTTTATTACAAAGAATAGTCTGAAACGATCTGAACAATATTCCCAATCAGAAGTCTATATTGAACGGAAGTTTCGACCACTCGTAATTGCAGTCGAAGATCCGTAACATCTCTGAACACAAACAACCGCAAGAACAAAGACTAAACGCCGGAGGTATGGCCAATATCGGCAGTGGGCCGTTTGCTTCGCATACAATCAAAAATTGTTGGCAAAAGAATTTCGAAAAAATATTTCGGCAATAATAAAATTCACTCACAAACTAGGTATAGCGCAAAGGTGTACTTGTATATATCACCTACAACAACAAAAAAAAATTATTATAAAAATATTTACGAATTTATAAAAATAAATTTGCTAAAAGCATTGCCATAAGGCAGAGAAGATGTGTAGAAAGCAGCAAACTGCAGCAGACAAGCGGCGTAAAATGAGGATTTCCCACAACAACAGCAAGAAAAAATCGACATTTATATGTTTAAAGGTATAAATTAATATGTGGCGGGTACAGACAACAAATCGATTTTCAACTTATAAACGTATGAAGGCGTTGTGCGCGCATTAACCGTGGCGAGTGGCGCTCTTTTGCACTCTACATTTGGTCATAGATGGAATGGCGTTGAACACGACGCGGGCGAGGATGGGTGGAGGGATCGAACATGTTAGGTGGCGCTTGAAAAATTGCAAGATAGACAGCCGATAGACTGACGGTGTTGATGAGTTCAAATTTATGAAGGGCGAGGGTGACAGAATGATTAAATACCATCATACAAAAGGGTGTTCCCTCGTGAAATAATTTGTTTTAGTGCGATTTGAGCAGTTACATGATTTGTTTAATAGTACACTAAATAACAACAGTAGATTCTACTTAGTTTTTGGCAGATGTTTTAACTTGATATTTTCATTAGAGTTGAAGTTTCTTGCTTTTTCTTTGTTTTTTTTTCCAAATGAAATCGGAAAATTTCATCAATCTCAGAATATCAGGGAGAGGGCTATTCACGTTCTGTGAGGTGATAAAATGCAACAGAAATTTCATACAAAAATGTGTTCAAGTGTATGAAAAATCAATGACCAAACGATATTTTGGGATTGATAAAAATTTCCAATTTCACTTCAAGTATCTCTAAATAATATTCTAATTCAGGCACCCTGGTGCTCGTTCCACTTAACATGCGCACAAGTATTGTAATACAAGTAAACTTCTTCTGAAAATAAACTGGTGTTAAAAAGACTTATGGTGATTTCTTTTCTACATGAAAATGTTGCCATTTTCAGGGGCAAACATTTTTAAGATTCTCACTTCGCCCTGTGAAATTGTAGCCACTTAAAATGTTCAGTGCGACCCTGCATGACTTGAAAAGCACAAAAATTGTAACCATTTTTACAAAAAAATGCAGTTCTTGTGGTTGTTCGCTGTTTTTGAGTGATGCGACACACACATATATAGCGTTCGCTTCAGCTTCGTGTAATTCATCAGCTAATTGACAGGGCTGTTTTCTGCACCGTCAATAGCAGAGAGGGCAAGTAATGTTCCAGTTTTGGCCATTTTTAGGGTAGGCTGTTGAGAAAATATAATAATACCCTCTATTGAGGCTAAGCTGATTTTACAACAGAACACAACTTTTTGAAGGGTTGGCGTGAAGGCGACATTTTCGTGTAGAAAAGAAAATACCATTAGTTTTGTTAAATGGCCCCTGTTTTGTTGATTGTCTGATAGGTTGGCTAGTTTGATCTATGTTTGAACGATTTTGCGGCATTTATTATCAAATTTGGTAGTCAACGTTGAGCCATCTTCAGTTCCACTTTTTGTTCTCGAAGAAAAGGCCCATTCACCGTCATTTTTTGAAAAATTTTGTTGGACACAAGCCGGTTTCGACGATGTACTATTTTCAGTGCCGTATTCCGTTCTCGAAGAGAGTAAGAACAAAAACTCGCACTGAAGATGGCACAACGCCGAAACTGTGGTTTGACTCAAAACCCAAAGCTAAGGGTGACGGAAAATTGTTCCAAAATACATCGAATTCATATGATGTACAGGAACAGGCCTAAATATATTCCACTGAAGAGCGATAACAATGCACCCAATAAACAGTTGCACTATTCTAAGTTGAATTTTTTGAGAATAGTCAATGGGATTTTAGAAAACGGTAATAGGATTTTGGAATGGTCAATCGGATTTGGGAAAACGTTGAATTCCAATAATAATATCCAAATTTGAAATAACGATTTCTAAAACCCAGTTGACCCGCGTTTTTTAAAAATCCCGTTGATTTTTATTAAATTCAGTTGACTTTTCTAGAATAACTTTGATGTTGACTTCTAAAATCGGTTCGGAGTTTCTTAAATCCATTTAACTTTTCAAAAATCCAATCGAGGTTTTTCAAAATCCAGTTGACTTTTCTAAAATTTAGGCAACGTTTCTAAAATACGGTTCGTTCTCTAAAACCCACTCGACCTTTTCGAAAATCCAGTTAACTTTTCTAAAATTCATTCAACGTTTTTGAGTTTTCTAAAATGCAAACATCATTTTAAATCATGTTTATTAATTTCAAAGAAAATTATTGTTTTTATTTTATTTCCAATTTCTTTAATTTTGTTTTTCTGTTGTGTAGCTCTTTGTTTCTTGTTATGTATGTATTTCTGTTTTAATTTTCACGTAAATATTCGTTATTCGTGTTTCGCTTTTCCCCATCTAAATTTAACTCATCATTGGCGTTGTTTTTGAGTTATTTATAACAGTGGCGACGTACTCTTCAAACAACTGCAAATTTTTCGGCAATCAACGTATGTACATACTTTTCTTGTACTTATACTTTCACGTTCATATTCGATTTATTTTACTTTTGTGCAAAAACATTGCTGGCAGCCTTTAGCAGCATCATCAGCAATAATCCAAAAATTTACATAGGAACAAAATAAATAAGCTAACGTCAGAACTGCATAGTGGGATAGTTTGCATAAAAATCGAATAAAATAACTTTCGATAATATAGGTAGTAAGAAGCGCATGTTCGGATTTAGAATATGTACTTAAGAAATTACAGTAATATTCATCTTTTGTTTATATCATCAAACAGTATATAAACAATATAATTGAAAAACCCAAAACAATTACTATATTCTTTTTATACTCAGTTGAGCAGAGCTCACAGAGTATATTAAGTTTGATTGGATAACGGTTGGTTGTACATATATAAAGGATCGAGATAGATATAGACTTCCATATATCAAAATAATCAGGATCGAAAAAAAATTTGATTGAGCCATGTCCGTCCGTCCGTCCGTTAACACGATAACTTGAGTAAATTTTGAGGTATCTTGATGAAATTTGGTATGTAGGTTCCTGAGCACTCATCTCAGATCGCTATTTAAAATGAACGATATCGGACTATAACCACGCCCACTTTTTCGATATCGAAAATTTCGAAAAACCGAAAAAGTGCGATAATTCATTACAAAAGACAGATAAAGCGACGAAACTTGGTAGGTGAGTTGATCTTATGACGCAGAATAGAAAATTAGTAAAATTTTGGACAATGGGCGTGGCACCGCCCACTTTTAAAAGAAGGTAATTTAAAACTTTTGCAAGCTGTAATTTGGCAGTCGTTGAAGATATCATGATGAAATTTGGCAGGAACGTTACTGCTATTACTGTATGTACGCTAATAAAAATTAGCAAAATCGGAGAAGGACCACGCCCACTTTAAAAAAAAATTTTTTTAAAGTAAAATTTTAACAAAAAATTTAATATCTTTACAGTATATAAGTAAAATTATGTCAACATTCAACTCCAGTAATGATATGGTGCAACAAAATACAAAAATAAAAGAAAATTTCAAAATGGGCGTGGCTCCGCCCTTTTTCATTTAATTTTGTCTAGGATACTTTTAACGCCATAAGTCGAACAAAAATTAACCAATCCTTTTGAAATTTGGTAGGGGCATAGATTTTATGACGTTAACTGTTTTCTGTGAAAATGGGCGAAATCGGTTGATGCCACGCCCAGTTTTTATACACAGTCGTCCGTCTGTCCTTCCGCATGGCCGTTAACACGATAACTTGAGCAAAAATCGACATATCTTTAATGAACTTAGTTCACGTGCTTACTTGAACTCACTTTATCTTGTATGAAAAATGAACGAAATCCGACTATGACCACGCCCACTTTTTCGATATCGAAAATTACGAAAAATGAAAAAAATGCCATAATTCTATACCAAATACGAAAAAAGGGATGAAACATGGTAAGGTAATTGGATTGTTTTATTGACGCGAAATATAACTTTCAGAAAAAACTTTATAAAATGGTAGTGACACCTACCATATTAAGTAGAAGAAAATGAAAAAGTTCTGCAGGGCGAAATCAAAAAACACTTGAAATCTTGGCAGGTATTACATATATAAATAAATTAGCGGTATCCAACAGATGATGTTCTGGGTCACCCTGGTCCACATTTTGGTCGATATCTGGAAAACGCCTTCACATATACAACTACCACCACTCCCTTTTAAAACTCTCATTAATACCTTTAATTTGATACCCATATCGTACAAACTCATTCTAGAGTCACCCCTGGTCCACCTTTGTGGCGATATCTCGAAAAGGCGTCCACCTATAGAACTAAGCCCCACGCCCTTTTAAAATACTCATTAACACCTTTCATTTGATACCCATATCGTACAAACATATTCTAAAGTCACCCCTGGTCCACCTTTATGGCGATATCTCGAAAAGGCGAACACCTATAGAACGAAGGCCCACTGCCTTTTAAAAATACTCATTAACACCTTTCATTTGATACCCATATTGCACAAAAGCATTCTAGGGTCACCCCAGCTCCACCTTTATGGCGATATCTCGAAACGGCGTCCACCTATGGAACTAAGGATTACTCCCTTTTAAAATACTCATTAACACCTTTCTTTTGATACCCATATTGTACAAACAAATTCTAGGGTCACCCCTGGTCCACCTTTATGGCGATATCTCGGAAATGCGACCACCTATACAACAACCACCACTCCCTTTTAAAACCCTCATTAATACCATTAATTTGATACCCATATCGTACAAACACATTCTAGAGTCACCCCTGGTCCACCTTTATGGCGATATTTCGAAACGGCGTCCACCTATAGAACTAAGGCCCACTCCCTTTTTAAAATACTCATTAACACCTTTCGTTTGATGCCCGTATTGTACAAACAAATTCTAGGGTCACCCTGGTCCACCTTTATGGCGATATCTCGAAACGGCGTCCACCTATGGAACTAAGGATTACTCCCTTTTAAAATACTCATTAACACCTTTCTTTTGATACCCATATTGTACAAACAAATTCTAGGGTCACCCCTGGTCCACCTTTATGGCGATATCTCGAAACGGCGTCCACCTATGGAACTAAGGATTACTCCCTTTTAAAATACTCATTAACACCTTTCATTTGATACCCATATCGTACAAACGCATTCTAGAGTCACCCCTGGTCCACCTTTATGGCGATATCTCGAAAAGGCGACCACCTATACAACAACCACCACTCCCTTTTAAAACTCTCATTAATACCTTTAATTTGATACCCATATCGTACAAACACATTCTAGAGTCACCCCTGGTCCACCTTTATGGCGATATTTCGAAACGGCATCCACATATAGAACTAAGGCCCACTCCCTTTTAAAATACTAATTAACACCATTCGTTTGATGCCCATATTGTACAAACAAATTCTAGGGTCACCCTGGTCCACCTTGTGGCGATATCTCGAAACGGCATCCACCTATGGAACTAAGGATTACTCCCTTTTAAAATACTCATTAACACCTTTCTTTTGATACCCATATTGTACAAACAAATTCTAGGGTCACCCCTGGTCCACCTTTATGGCGATATCTCGGAAATGCGACCACCTATACAACAACCCCCACTCCCTTTTAAAACCCTCATTAATACCATTAATTTGATACCCATATCGTACAAACACATTCTAGAGTCACCCCTGGTCCACCTTATGGCGATATTTCGAAACGGCGTCTACCTATAGAACTAAGGCCCACTCCCTTTTAAAATACCCATTAACACCTTTCGTTTGATGCCCGTATTGTACAAACAAATTCTAGGGTCACCCTGGTCCACCTTATGGCGATATCTCGAAACGGCGTCCACCTACACTCAGAGAAAAAATCGTTCTAAAACGAACGAAACAAGTTCAAAATTAAGAACATTCGTTGACAAAAGTCTGTTAAGTACGTTTTTTCTTAACTCATGACCGATGGGCTTGTTTCAAGAACAGTTTTCCAAGCACACCGTTCGTATTTATGACCAGTTTGGCATTGATGTGTGAACCTTCTGTGCTCATTTCAAGCACTACTTGTGCTTAAAACAGGCATGCTAACGAACGAAACGATATCATTTCGTTACGATAATCAACGCTAATAAACGAAACGAAGTCCACTTCGTTCGTTTATTAACGTTAAGATCGTCAAATTACGTTAATTTGTCGTTCTTACGTTAATAAACGAAACGAAATGACTCGTTTCGTTTATTACGTTGATTATCGTAACGAAATGATATCGTTTCGTTCGTTAAGCATGCCTGGCTTAAAATAAGATTTTTCGTTCTCACGCTTCGAGAACGACTTGTGGGTCGATTTAACAGTTTTCGTTCTCAATTCAGAAACGGTTGGGCTGCTAATTAATGGGACGGGAAAAGTATTTTTTCAATAAGTACCCATTTATTTTTATTAATAATAATTTTTTGTCATAAATAAAAAATATTTATAACAAAAAATTTTTATTACAGTCCAAAAATTTAAGAAAAAATGCATATATGCATTTTCTTATGTTTCTCTTATTAAGAAATTATTCTTATTTGAAGATGAAATCTGCATATATACTTAAAACATTTCATAACACGTTTGAGAATTATCTGTGCATAAGTGAATGGAAAAATAATTGAACGAAAAATAAAAGTTAAAGAATTGCTTTAAAAAATGTTATAGTTTGACGGTGATCGAACTCGCGCCACGCGATCGCAACCACAACATCATAACCGCTGGGCCACTACGACTGCTTCACAGCTTGCGCCAAATGTTGTATTTAACATTGTAGTACACACGAATTTTACCGTTTCTTTTTACTTGAACTTAATTTAAGAACATTGTTCTTAATTAAGAACATTGTTCTCATTAATAGAACATTTGTTCATGTTTTAAGACCAGCCGTTCTCTTTTCAAGAAAATGGTTGTCAGTTCAAGAACAAGGTTGTTGTTTTGAGAACAGGTCGGTCGCGTGTTCAAGAACAAAAAAGTAAGAACATGAAAATCTTGAATTGAGTCCGGTGGTGCTGGATTTTAGAACGGCGTTTTTCTCTGAGTGTATGGAACTAAGGATTACTCCCTTCTAAAATACTCATTAACACCTTTCATTTGATACCCATATCGTACAAAACGCATTCTAGAGTCACCCCTGGTCCACCTTTATGGTGATATCTCGAAAAGGCGACCACCTATACAACAACCACCACTCCCTTTTAAAACCCTCATTAACACCTTCATTTGATACCATATCGTACAAACGCATTCTAGAGTCAACCCTGATCCACCTTTAGGCTATATCCCTAAATGGCGTCCACCTATAAAAACTATGGCCCACTCCCTCATAAAATACTCTTTAATGCCCTTTCATTGATACACATGTCATACAAACACATTCCAGGGTTTCCCTCGGTTCATTTTCCTACATGGTTATTTTCCCTTATGTTGTCACCATAGCTCTCAACTGAGTATGTAATGTTCGGTTACACCCGAACTTAACCTTCCTTACTTGTTTTATTTAAAGTGGAAATAAGAGAAAAATACAAATAAAAATAATAAATATAAATTACAAATAATAATAAGAATAAAATAATTTAATAAGAGAAACGTCTCAAACTCATTAGATTACGTATGTTATAAATAAAAAAGAATAAAAAAAATAAAAATCTAAAACCAAGAATAAGAAACAATTGAAAAATAAAACAAAAAAGAGAATGACAAAAAATTATAAAATGAGAATGAAAATAAAAAAAACGCATAATGAAAAAAAATATGAAAATGAAAAACAGAAAAAAGTAGAAGAAAACCATATGTATTTAATTAGCGAGCTTTGCTCATATTGCTTTATACAATGGTGAACAAAAGGAATAGAAACAAAAGGCAATTCTTAGAGACCAATTGTACAGCGAACAACGGGACATTCATATGGCTGAATAGCTAAAGGCATCTGCCTTTGCACTGATATGAATGTTGGAGATTCGAGTTGAATGCTCAGCTCCCGAAAAGCTAGCTGATGAAGAAGTGAAATTCAGAAACATGTCCTAGTAACCATCGCCGTTTGTAAACTTACAATTTTTCTCTAATATCAATAGTAGAAGAATACCTTAAAAAAATAAAAAAAATAAAAACCAAAGAAAAAAACAAAAAACCAAACCAAAAAAAAACAAAATTAAAAAATAAATATAAAGAATTAAAAAATAAAGAAAAATTAAAAATATAGAAAAATAAAAAAATTGAAAATATAGAAAAATGAAAAATGAAGAAAAATATAAAAATCTAGAAAAATAATAGAATAAATAAAAAAATTAAAAATAATAAAATAAAATATGATAAAATTTAAATAAAGATAAAAATTAAATTAAATAAAAAATAAAGAAAAATATAAATAAAGTAAATAAATATAAATAAAAAAGTAGATAAAATAAAACAAAACACAATAAAAAGTAAAGGAAAAAAATAAATAAAACTTAAAATATAAAATATAAAAATTTAAATTTAAATTTTTTTTAGAAGATTTATATAAAAAC
>JARSSU010042454.1:0-67583 GCA_029619165.1 Eurosta solidaginis | reverse complement strand
TTGTACCACTTTTTCAGTATTTATTTCCAGTTTAGCTTATAGTCTGTAGCGCCTTCTTAGACATATTTAGCTCAACGCTTAAACTACTTTGCTTGTATACCTCAAGTTACGAGCATTGTAAGTAACATAAACATATATGGAGAGGATTTATTTGTACCTGTTTTCCGTTTAAGCGCACGCCCAGGCTACTGCCAAAGGATGAGTAGGCTTAGCCACAAATATATATGTGTGTGTGTGCTTAGGCAAAACATACCACAAATACGGCGCGCCACACACAGGTCTTGCATTAGAAATTCTTCTCATATACATACATATAAACACTTCTCATAAGTGAGCGCAATTCGTACTTAACATATGGGAGTAGGTCCGATTTCGAAATTGGAAAATACGAAAGCCGAACAGGATATTATATTGTATGTTTCCTCTTAATAGTCTAGCATTTCGTTTCAAAAACACCAATCTTTATTTACATACACAAAAACGTATTAATACATGCACACATATTGATTTTTTTTGAGTTTCTGCTATAAGTGTAAATTTGGTCTTTAAGACACACAACCATACTGCCGACCATAATAGATTGAACTTTTTCGGCAAACAGCATTTGATTTAGTACTGCCGTTTCCGTTTCATATGTGCAAAACGCCTTTAGAATGGCAACGAACCACAATGTGGCTGCTCCTACCACCTCCTCCGTTGAGGCCGCTAGCCCTTTATGGGCAAAATTTCGATTTGTCTGTACGCTCGTAACTCTTGACTGTCTCGCTGCTACGTTCATATACAAGTTGCAAAGTTCTTGCCACGCGTTCATATATCATTATCTTCAATGGTACTCTATAACGTAAGTGAGTTACAGAAAAAGAAATAGAAAAAATATGCTTTTTTCTACAAAATTTTTTTCCCATCTTCCAATCAGGCCAAGCACTACATACGAAGGTAGCTGGAGAGACACAGTCATAGAACATCGATTTGTGTTTGAGTTATTGCTTAGGTGATGTTACCAATGCACACCATACTGGCACACTATTAAGGATGTACCAGTCTATAGCTTGCACGTGCGAGTATTTGTAGAATGAAGATACTTTTTTAGTATTGGGTATACCATTTATATCTATGCGGTGCTTTGTCTCATATTTCTTGCGCTACCATATCACAGTAGTCCTCATCGTCTGTCTGTTTGCGGCGGCGTTGCAAGGTGGTAAATATGATGAAGGTAATAAGGCGTGTATGCTCACCGCTTTGAGAGTTGTTGAGTGCCGCAGTAGCGCCATTACTTTCAACACTGTTAACACATTTCGAATTTTTTTGCTTTTGTGGCGTTACTGCAATTAGAGGTGGGAGAGAATTTCCAAAGGGCAGCGCTAAAAGCATTTCTAAATTTTTTTCATACACTTTAATACGAGTTTGAAATGATGTTCAGAGTTTGTGGAAATTTCCTAAGTTTACTTTATAAACCATATTGCTTGTGAACACAGATATTTCTACTGCTGTGTTTAATATCACCCTATGTCGGGCCCGTTTCAAAAACGACCTATCTCAGAAACGTTTGAATAACGCTCTCTTTCAGAATATGTTTCAAAAGCGCCTCATCTCGGAATTCGGTGAAGAACGCTCGAACCCAGATTGCGCTTCAAAAACAATTTGACATAAGCACGGGCGTTCAACCCCACTCAGATATATATAAAATTAAAAAATACATTAAAAGTTTTCAAGCATTTTCGAAAATTCTCTCGAAAGAAAAGTAAGTGAAAATCTGAGTTTTCGAAATTAACTCTATTTTAAAAACGCCATTTACCTAGTTCAAAAAATATTTATTAACATTTTCGAAAACTTCGTAGTTCATATTCGAAAGTTGACAGAAATATTTTAAAAATCGTGCTAAACTTTCGAAAAATTACTGAAATCCAAAACCACCAAATAACTATTAAAGAATATTTCTTACCTATCGAAAAATTCGAAAATTTTCGCAAATGTTTTCGAAACGTGTGCGGAATTTGCATAAACTCACTATGCTTCGAATAAAACTTGGAAATTGTAAGCATTATGGAAGCATTCTCAAAAACTGATGAGTTCACAAAAATGTTTGAAAATCGTACGGAATGTGCTAAAATTCACTATTTTCCGAAAAACCTCATATGAACATTTCAAAAGATATTTGTAACAATATTGAAAAATTCGAAGTATGAGAAAGAATTTGAAACTAGTGCGAAAATTTCTAAATTCAATACACTTAAAATAAAACTCGAAAGTGTTTAAATATGTCGAAATTTCAAGCATTTTCGAAATTTTCACGCACACAAAAAAGTGTTAAACTTATGTCACAATTTTGAGAAGTTCACTATGTTTTCATAAACTCATATCAGCACTTTAAAACATTTTGATGCGTTTCCAAAACTAAACTTTTATAAAACTGTGCGAATCCAATATTTCCAAAAACATTTTGAAATTTTGAAGTTTGTAAAAACAGTATGAAACTTCTTTCAAACTTGCGTAAGTTCACTACGCTTCAAAAGAACTCTAACATTTCCGAATATTTCGAAATGATTAGCATTTTCAAAATATCCACGGAAATTGTGAACATTTTATCACAATTTTGCGAAAGTTCATAGATATACGATACAAGTTTTTTGAGAAAATTCGCTAAATTCCCCAAAAAAAAGAAAAGCCTCTATTAGCTTTAACAAGCATTTTTGAAACACTCAAACTTTATAAAAAACATTGAAACCTGTGCGAAAACTAGAGTAATTTGACTATGATTAAAAATGTAATAAAGAAACATTGTTCGAAATTGCCAAAATTTTCTTTATTTTCAAAACTCCTAAAAGTATTTCCAAACATTTTTCAAAACTTTTTGAAAATAATATAAATGTAAAAAATATGTGTACGTTTTTATTGAATCTTGCACAAGTTCATTAAATTTGCAAAAAAATTTACAATTTTTTAAAATTCAAAAAAAGAAAAAATTTATAAGTTTTTTAAATTTAAAAAAAAAGTTTCGATATTTCTTGAAAAACCTTTGCTTATTTTTATACTTCAAAACGCTTCAAAACAAAAATGTTCAAGTATTTTCGAAAAGTGGTGCGTAAGTATAAAAAAGCTTTGTAACTTTTTACGAAATTCACTGTATTTCAAAAAGCATTTGCAAATATTTGGAAGTCATTTTTGAAAAATGTTCGAAAACTTAAGATATGTCTAAATTTTTGTGCAAAGGTATCTTTATTAAAAACAAAAACATATTCTCATAAAAAGTTTGAAATATTTTCAAATAGCTCGGGTATGTAGAAATAAGGCTTGAACCTTTTTGTGAATTTTTCGAAAGAAAGCTGTAATAAAAATACTTATATGTATAAGTATAGAGTTCTGAAATATTTTCGAAAAATGTACTGTTATTCAGTATGTAAAAAGCTTAAATTGTGATATTGAAAATACTTTTTTAAATATTTCGGAAAATCTTACAAGAATTTTCGAAAATTTGCAGTTTTGTTAAAAATGTTTTGAACCTTGTATCAATTTTGTTAGGTTTTCTTCTATAGACGTCTATGTGAGCGAGCATTGACCTTTTTGACCACCTTTCTCTCCAATACTACAGGGACCATCAGACCTTCTAACCGAAGCGTGCGTTATTTCGAGCTATAACACAAGACTGATGCCAGACCGGAGGGAAAACTTTTCAATGGACTAACTACTAGACGAAAGTAGCAGTTTTTGATATCAGTGATTTGTCGTGGGATCCATAAGGGTACATGTTGGGTAATACAGGATGACAGCTTGCTAAATCAACTTACTCGTGTTATGGTGATCGAACTCGTCTACCATGGGAACACCAAAAGTCAAGATGTACATATCACAGTATATGTATGTGTTACATCCTTAAATTTCAAATTGTCGGTAGGACCAACAGCTCCAGCGTGTGCAGCTCCACCATTATTTAGTTTTCCTTCTCTTGGGTTACATTTGTGTGTACATTAACGTATTGCCATTAGATATGGTTGCCATCATTGTCAGTTGCTACGACATGGCTGCTCCACAATTGATAATGACAGTGGCATTGTTGAACAACAAATGTGGCATCGGTCTCAAGAGTCTGCTCACATTCGAAGATTTATTGTATTTATTGAGTGTATATTTATTTTTACGGGTCATAAAAAATTACAAAAGAAATTTTGCAAATATAGAAGACGACAAGCTATTGAGTTTTGTTGGAAGAACAAACCCTTTCAAAGAAGTTAAAATCAAGGTGAAGGGATGAAGAACTTCTCTTCAGACAAAAACAGGGTGTTCCATGGAATCCCTGCAAAGCTTTATAAGCTGATCGATATATTTTCCCTCTGGAAGCTTCATGAGAGCTAAGAGTCTTCGCGTCTTTTTAGCTGATACTATATCCATCTCTTTTCTACCTGTTCTCTTTAGCTGTAGCAAAACTTCTCATTAGTCGTGAGCAGTCTTCGATAAGAATGATCCATATGAATCAATTTGTTTTTGTATTTTCAAGTTAAATTTTTATCGAGCCGTGGATTATTGTCCATTGCAGCTAATATTATTGAAAATCGCTCATCACTAGTGAAAATATTTGTTACTGCAAAAGGGGACAAAGACAGAGCAAAAATGTTTGAATTTCAATACTAACTGCCCTTCGTGTGAATCACCCTGTAAAAAGCAGCAAACCTTTGTCCATTACTCAAGAACTTGCGCTCGGCGACTTTACTTCCCCACTTTCATCAAAAGCATAATTTGCGGCGTAGGAACAAGAGCTAGCTGTTTGTGTCTATATCTATTGCGGTAAATGAATAACAACAACAAAAGCAATAAAAAACGTAAATATAACGTAAATATTCGAAAAGTTTGTGTTGCAGCATATGCGCTTTTTTTGTTGTTTTTGGCATTTAATGAAGCATTATTTTTGAAGTGGTCACACAACAGCAGTCATAATTCTCACAGACTATCTGCAAATAGCTTTAACTGCTCTTTGCACTTTTTCACCCTCTCCAAACTTAAGCATATACGATGACCACTAGCGGTTGTTGTAGCATCTCTCTTGCAGCGCAGTATAGAAATGCTATTTCTCCATTTGCTGATAGCGTTTTGACTTGCTTCTCTTCGCCTCCTCGCCACCATTCACTCGCAAGTCTTTCGTTGTGCGCGTCCTGCCGCAGTCAATGGTCAATCAATGTGTTGAATGCTCTTTTAATTGTGTGTGAAACGTTTTGTCAAAACACTTGTATACCATAAATTGATTTCAACAGCTGGTCTTTCTCAGTTGGGTGCTATAGTGTCGGTTCGCCCACCAGTCTGTTGTACTAATGTTATTGAACATATCATATACACGAAAATACAGTCAATCATAGTTTTAAGGGACGGTAGAAAGAAATGGTACTTTTTTTTTATAATTTTAAGATTTTGTCGAAAAATTTTCCTTGATAGTTTTCTTCTAAAACGAGGAAACAATTTTTATAAATTTGTTGCATATTACAAACAACTTTGTTAGCAAATTTAAGTTGGGTCAACTTAAATAAATTAATCTATTTTTTTTCAATTTCTGTTGCTACATTCAGTAGAGCATAAACCTTTGAAATATTTTGAAGAACATATGTGACTCGGCCTATGAAAAGGTGGCTTATGACTCAAAAAGAAACAGCTGTTAAAGATAAACAATGCATTTCTTCAGTTTCTTAGTGGTTTTTCGTTTGCATTATTTTTTTTGATTCATAAGCCACCTTTTCATAGGCCGGGTCACATATGCAGAACTTTTTTTCAATTTTGAAGTTTTGTTCAATTTTTTTTTGAATGTGATAGAACATCTTTTCAATATTGGAGCAATTTTTAAGTTCGTATTATTTGGCAGCCAAAATTTTATAAGCATTTTAAACACTTGCTTGCATTTTTTTAGCTTGAAAATTTTAACAGTTTTTTGAACAGAGTATATTCACTTTGTTCGCATAACTGTAATCCGTAACGGCATAAACTAATCGAGATAGATATAGACTTCTATATATCAAAATGATCGGGAAAAAAGAAATTCATTTAGCCATGTCCGCCCGTCCGTCTGTCCGTCCGTCTGTAAACACGATAACTTGAGTAAATTTTGAGGTATCTTGATAAATTTTGGTATGTAGGTTCCTGGGCACTCATCTCAGATCGCTATTTAAAATGAACGAAATCGGACTATAACCACGCCCACGCTTTCGATATCGAAATGTTCAAAAAACCGAAAAAGTCCGATAATTCATTATCAAAGAATGGCTGAAATCCGACTATGACCACGCCCACTTTTTCGATATCGAAAACTACGAAAAATGAAAAAATGCCATAATTCTATACCAAATATGAAAAAAGAGATGAAACATGGTAATTGGATTGGTTTATTGACGCAAAATATAACTTTAGAAAAAACTTTATAAAATGGGTGTGACACCTACCATATTAAGTAGAAGAAAATGAAAAAGTTCTGCAGGGCGAAATCAAATGCCCTTGTAATCTTGGCAGGAATACTGTCCATGGTATTACATATATAAATAAATTAGCGGTACCCGACAGATGATGTTCTGGGTCACCCTGGTCCACATTTTGGTCGATATCTCGAAAAGCCTTCACATATACAACTGAAGGCCACTCTCTTTTAAAACCTTCATTAACGCCTTTCATTTGATACCCATATAATACAAACACATTCCAGGGTTACCCTAGGTTAATTTTGCTAAATGGTGATTTTCCCTTATTTTGTCTCCAAAGCTCTTAGCTGAGTATGTAATGTTCGGTACACCCGAACTTAGCCTTCCTTATTTTTTTGTGTTTAAAATAGTTATTATTATAAATTTTTTTTTAATTTGTAGTTAGAAAATTTCAAAATTTTTATAATGATTTTTTTCTCAGTGTTTAGAACTCTTCTAAAATAATTTGAAATGATTTGTAAGCAATTTTTAAGTTCTTATTTTATTTTGCAGCGAAAATATTCTTGTTTCAATTAATTTGCAAATTTTTTGAACTGAAAATTTTTTAAATTTTAACTATTTTTTAGTGTTAAGAATTCCTATAAAATAATTTAAATTCCTTGTCTAAAAGTTAAATTTTTTAAATAAATTGAAAAATATTTTAGACAGTATTCTTCAGTGTATAAGCTGGTTGCTACTAATTTATAAAAAAACTATTAAAGAATTTTTAAAAAAACTTTTAAAAAATTTAAAATGTTTGCCTGAGTTTTTTCGAAAATTAAAGCTCGTTCTTTTAATTTTACAAATATCACGCAGAAAACTGCAAACTTTGTAAAATTTTATATTGAGTTTTGAATATCGGTTCGTTTCTAAAAGTAAGTTAATTATCAAATATAAAATTTTGCATTTTTGTCGCTCGTGCTTTTAAAATTTACAAATGTCGCGCAAAAAATTCCTAACTTTGTAAAATATTATTTTGAATTTTGAATATCGGTTCGGTTCTTTTTAAACATTTAATACATTTTTTCGAAAATTTCGTGCGTTTGAAAATTTCGAAATTTTAAAAGCTTCATTTATTTCATTTTGAGATGTTTCACAATTTTATATGATAATTTTATAAATATTTTGAGTTTCAATTAAAGTTTTTTTTTCCAAAATTTTGTGATTTGTGTGAACTACGAAGTATTATAAACTTTCTTTTCTGTCAATGTAGGAAGTAAAAAATGTATAAATAAATATTTTTAACTGATTCCCTAAAATTTACCAAATATCCCTCGAGCAATAGCAAACTTTATAATATTAAACTTTTTTTTAATTTCAATTTGGAAATTTCCAAAATTTTTTTTTGTATTGAAAAAAATATTATTAAGTGTTGATATTTCATACAAAAGGTAAAGAAATTTTTTTCACAAATTTTTTACATTAAAATATATTTTAAAATTTTTTTGATTTCACGCAAATGCGATGACATTTCTTCGTGGGGTCGCATAGCCATTTTTATACACATGTGTACTTGTACACAGGGTATTATAACTATGATTGGATAACGGTTGGTTGTACAGGTATAAAGGAATCGAGATAGATATAGACTACCATATATCAAAATCATCAGGATCGAAAAATATTTGATTGAGCCATGTCCGTCCGTCCGTCCGTCTGTCCGTTAACACGATAACTTGAGTAAATATTGAGATATCTTCACCAAATTTGGTTCGTGAGCTTATCTGGAACCAGATAAGATTGGTATTGAAAATGAGCGAATAGGATGATAACCGCGCCCACCTTTTATATATATAACATTTTGAAACACAAAAAAACTGATATTTAATATAACACACCTAGAATGTTGAAATTTGACGTGTGGACTGATATTGAGACTCTTCATAAAAATTTGAGAACATTTTTTAAAATGGGCGTGGTACCGCCCACTTGTGAAAAAATCAATTTTACAAATATTATTGCCTTTACTATAAGGAATGCTTTGAAGTAAAATTAAAACGAATTTGGTGAAGGACCACGCCCTCTTTTATATAAAAGATTTTCAAAAGGGTGGTGGACGAAAAAAATTAGCTATATCTTTGCAAAAAAGAGCTTTATATCAATGTTATTTCATTTCCCAAGTGGATTTATAACAATAAATAGGAAAAACTTCAAATAAAAAAAAAGGCCTGTCACCGCCCCTTTTATGAATAAGAAATTTTCTATATTTCGGGAGCCATAGGTCGAAAAAAATTAGTTCAGAATAGAACCATATGTATATGTATTATTGCGCAGCTTTGTAACACTATTAAGCACACAAAACAAACAACAACGGAATTCAAGTGTACAGCTGGGTATGTAATGTTTGGTTTCGCCCGAACCTAGACTTCCTTACTGTAATTTTAGAAAATCTTCAAATTTGATTTTTAGCTGTTAATTTTCTCGAAAAGCAATTTGAAGTAAACTAAAAAGGCCCTTTTCACTTCGAATAACTGTGTATAACTACATATTAAGAGCTTAACGATATCACGTATGGCGTTAAGAGGCAGCAAATACTTGAACATAACAATAACTTAAGATGTTTCTACAATATGGCAACATTCATTAAGTAGACAACAAGAAACAGAACCGAAGCTGCATCAAGTAGTAAGTAAGTAAGTAATGACTACTTGTCAGAGTCAAAGGGCATATCTAGTACCTAACTATACGAGTATGTCTGCACGTTTCCTCTTCTGTGTATTAACCCGATCATCCTTTGCTAAGTAAATAAATATGAATGTAGCAGCTGGCGCTTCTGTTTGTGTTTGGTAATATTTTGCCAATGGCTATTTCATCTTTCGATTTTCATCCCTTCCTTTTTACTATTCCAGCGTTCAGTGCGGATAATTTGTGATAAATTAACAATTTATAAATGTGATGTACATACGTATGTATGTTTCGATGGCGCAGTCATTGGGGTCATAAATTTCCTTTCGAAAAATATTTACTTTAGCAAATTGTTGCAATATTTTTGCTATTTTTCGAAAAATAAGTTATTTTGCGTTTTAAAATGATTGAGGTGATTGTCGTTTTAAAGAGCATTTGATGTTATAGCATGGGGAAAAATGAATAGTTTTGAATGTTGTTGGTGACAGAATGTAGCATGGTCGGTCGATATATCTTTTGTTAGATTTTATAGCGATCATCGAATGTTGCCGCTAGAAACAAGAACGTGTAAAGCTTGGCCGAGTAGTCTATGTAGAGACGCATAGCTTGCTTTGGATATGCAAAATTCAGTCTGGAAAAGTAAGAATTAACTTAATACGGTCTCAATACTGAAATTTGGACTCCATTTTCGGCACTCATCGATCTAAAGTAGACAACGGATTTGTGAACGTCGTTGGTGAGTCTTAAATTTCCTTAGTTTGCTCACGGAGTTGTCATCTTAAAAAGCTTTCCCTCAACTATCCATTTAGAAGCGTAGAAAGCAATGCAGACTTTCCACATCCCCTCGTGGATGCACGTTGCTCAATTTAATTTGAAATCGTTTGTTGCTCGCTTGTATGTTTGAACCACGTATAGGGTTTGTTACCGCTTATTTGGTCTTGATAGTCATAAGCAGGTGGCCTGTGAAGAGTAGTTAATACGTTTTGTGCACATAAAGTTCAAGGCCACATTGCTGTGCCCACGTGCATACAAGTTTTTGATGATACCACTCACCACGGAAGAGAGAGATTCAAAATCAAGGGCGGCATGAAAAACTTCCACTCGAAGATTCTTATTTGCTAATTTATCTCTTTCAATACCGCTATGCCATATGGATATGGTCCACCGAAAAAGGTATTGAGATGACCTATGGATGCCAGCGAGGCTCGACTCTTCCGCACGGCATCCGAAATTATCAAAGCGACCTGGCTGTCGACAAAGAGCGTTACATCGGTGTCTGAGACCTCTTTCTATAGCCAAGACATATGAAAGACACTGCATTAGTTAGAAAGTCAGTACGACAGATTTACCTGCAGAGGCTTTGAGTACAGTCTAGCTCCAAATCTCTTTTCTATTTTTGATCTGTCTGTGTAGATTATCATACCCCTATCATCATGTCTAGGCTTTCCTCTATCATCTCTCAACAAGTGACATGATACGGTCGGTAAGTATGATCCGTTTAGTCGTCCCATTGCCATGCACCTAATAGCTGCGCCTGCCAATATTCCATTATTTCCAGATCCAATCCCTTTTCAATTTCGAACCGTCTGTGTTGATTGAAATACCCTTACTACTGTCAAGCTTTCCTCTCATCTCCCTCTAAGTATATATTATGTTCTGCACCCGGAAGTCAACAAATGCTGTGCGATAGTCCATGTAAAAACGCAACGTCAGCTAAGATTACATTAGTCGTCTCCTTGCCATGCCAGCTTATCTCGTGGCGTATTTCGTTAATTTCCACATATGTGATTCTCTGCGTCGTAGAACCACCTTTGCGGTAATGTGAAGTTTATCAAGCGAAAAATTTTATTTTACCCATCTTAGGTGCCCTGCTCAACGCGCCTGATATCTAGAGGTACGCAAGAAACTTCCCAACAATCTGTTATTGTTCTTCTTTTATAGCACTTTTCACCAGACAGCAGCTCCCTACATTAATACCGGTCGAAAGACTGTTGTTCGATGCTATTGATGATTTGCGGTGACAGCTCCCAGTTCCTCCCGAACTTCCTTTTGCAGGTGTAATATGTATGTCTCAGAGCTTTCTTTGATATCACCTAAACATCCTTTTCTAGCTTAATTTGGAGTGCGAGAATCATGCCAAGATAGCTGGCTGTGCCGTTTAGCCCTTTTAATTGAAGGATGGACTTATTTGTTTTGTGAACAGTGCAAGTCCGTTCTGTTGGATCACCCACAAGCCCGGTTCGTCCTGCTCTTCACAAAATGCCGGAAGTGCCGTCTCTATGAGCTCGATTGCAGAAATTTGCCTATGCGTACGCGCTTCCATCGTTTCTTTTACCTTGAAAATTTCCAGAAATTCATTAACTACCAATAGTTATGAGGAGGCGATAGCACGCTGCCATTTCATATACTGAGCCAGCATCTAAAGCTATGTTAACGACATTACTCTTGAGCATGGAAATGCTCCATAAAACTATCGAGCCTTAGTACTGCAATCGATTATCGAATACTTATCGAGTTGTTATCAAAAAAGTATCGATGTTTTATCCAAAAAGTTATCGATTTACTATCGAAGTGTTAGCAAAATCTTATCAGCGTGTTTTCGATTGTTATCGATTTTTTGCGACTTGTTATCTAAAAGTTATCGATTTACTTTCGAATGTGTAGCAAAATCTTATCAGCGTGTTTTCGATTTGTTATCGATTTTTAGCGACTTGTTATCTAAAACGAAAGGATAAATTTTTCCATTCGATCCATTCTGTGGTTTATGGGCTTGCAAGTCCAAAGATACATACAGACATACTTCACAAATATTAGGCGGGTCGATTATTAACCGATATCGCGCCATCGATTTTTGGATAGGATTTGGGCTCAGGAAAAAAAAGTTCCACTATGCATACCCAAAAAAAACAATTTCGAGCCTGCGAATAAAAAATGGCGAAAGGGTAAATTTTCGACCAAAACACTCCCCAAAACCCAAAAAATTTTTTTTTCGAAAAAAATGTTGTAAAAACGTTGGCGATAACAGTTTTTGTGAAAAAAAATAAAACATATCTTTTGGTTTTGGGGAGTGGTTTGGTCGAAAAATTTACCCTTCGCAATTGTTCGCAGGCTCGAAAAATTATTTTTTGGGTATGCGTAGTGGAACTTTTTTTTCCTGAGCCCAAATCCTATCCAAAATCAATGGTGCGATATCGGTTTAAAAAATAGACCCAGCCTAATATATATATATCGTATGTGGCGAATGTGATATCACTAGGCTGTTAGTAAATAATCACGCAACAACAAAGACATGAAGCAGCCACTTATATACATTTCCACATTAAAGCTAGCAACAATTATGTAGAAGGTGACGACACACATACATGATTTCATCAGCGGAAGTGTTAATCACACATACAGACGCATATGGCTATAAAGTACAAATATACACGTATATAGGTAACCACGCATGAGCTACAAGAGTTCTAGAAGGTGACACGTCTAGACCTTTGGAGAATATGCGGATGAGACAACAGGAGTATAAAAGCAGCGCAAGCTGAGTAATAACGAATAAGTTTGATTGACACGCTATCAGTTGCGAAGTGAAGTGTAATTGTTAAGTACTACTCCCAAAGTAGTCTAATAGAGACCATTTTGCAATACATAGTATTAGAGTGATTTATTCAGTTTAGCGATTTGAACGTTAGCAGAAGGTTTCAAATAAGCTTAATTTCCCAAAATTCGTTACAGTATTCTTACTCTGCTTGTGTTCTTATTTTAATTTAAGTATTGTAAACAATTTACTATTTCTTCACGGATCTTCACAACAAATAGGAAAAGCGTTTCATCTAAGGATATATGCGATGCTTAAGTGCAAACAATTTGCTATCTCAATTGAAGAAAACAGGACGTGGGAACGTCTTCAATACGATGGCTATTTCGATGCTATTCTCATTAAATTCAAAGGTTTTATCTTTAACCAATTGAATGCATATAAAAACATTTTATCTTACGTGTGAGTACGTTCTGCTCATATGAATTCTTTTAATTCTACAAAAATATTTTCTCTCGGCCAATGGCTAAGAACGCAACATTGCACGCATTCGTCAGTGTCCGTTAGTTTGGCAGCCGTATCTTCTCACTTTAAGTAAAATTCACGTAGCATTGGCTTAACTAATAGAGGTGCAGATAAAAAGCTCTTATACATATTTGTGCATGTGTGGGGTTTGGCGGTATTTTTATTAGCTGATTTCTGTTGCTCTCTATTCGCTGCTCGTTAAGTGGATAATGCATTTCGTTTCCACCTGTCTGCATTCACTTCGTTGAGACTTTAAAAGCACCCAGCTTTTTGCACCAAAAATATCACACGTATACACACAGACACACTCACACATATGCATGTGAATATGTGAATATGTGAAGCTTTTCACTCTTTACTGCATTAAAATGCCAGATTGTTTATAGTTAAATGCCAGTAGCGAAAATCTGAAGTTCAAAACGAACTCTTGGAAGGGAGTCAACTGGTTCCACGTAAATCTCTTAAGCATTCAACGACTAGAAAGTTAACACGGCGATCTACTTTGAATGAGAAATTTACCATGTTGTAGAGCTGAAATGAGGCGTTAATATCAATGAGTACCGATTTTGTATGGGCGAGTTATAATGTCGTTGTAGAAAAGTTATCGATTATTTATCGATACGCTTTCAAAAATTTGTCGATTTAAATAAAAATTGTCGATTGCTATTAAATATTATAGATGCTTTAACAAAAATAATTGTTAAATTATCAAAAATTTTTTGAAAAGTTATAGTTTTCATATTATCACAAAGTTATCAATTTGTTATCGAAAACGCACCGATTTGATTATCGAAAATTGATCGATTTCTTGTCAGAAAGGTATTAATTTAATATCGAAAGTGATCGATTTCCTATAGAAAGGTTACCAGTTTGTTATCGGCGTGTTATCGATTTGTTATCGACTTATCCGATGATATGAAACAAAGACAAAACTTCATATAAAATCTATGGCACAACTGTAATCCGTCGTTTAGCAAGCCGATAAGTAACCAATAGGAAGTCGATAACGATGCGATAACAAACCGTTTAAACGAAATAATCCGCTTTCGAGCTATAAATCGAATTTCACGAGGATTGGTAGTCCCGCCTTGTTTTTAATTAATTTTTTAGTTTCAAATATGGCCTAGTCCGTTAGTCGATTAGGCAGGCGAATGCAAAGGAGTTCGGGTTGGCCAGAGCCCTCGGCTGTTAATGAAACAGGATTCGCCACGGGTAGGTAAGGTTGACAATTGGGTTAGAGAAGCTATATATTGCGCTGGCAACTCCTTGAGAGGGTTGACTTGCACAACCCCTTGAATCAATTGGTATTTTGGTCGCCACTTATGACAAGCATACCTACCGCGAGTATATTCTAAGCCCCCTAACCCGCTGGGGGATTGTGTTCTCCTCATCCTGTCTTCATTTTTCTGCTCCCATTTTTTCTAAGTTTATCTATCTTTCGAAGTCCTACTTGCATTTCCTCCCCTGTTTCGTTCATGCACTGCTTTTGTTTCTTTCCTGTTCGCTTATTTTTTGTCTTTATCCTCTCGTTTTTCGGTTACTTACCTCGCTTTCTTCTCTTTCCTATGTATATAACCCATTCACTTCCCTTACAACTTTTTCCAAACTCCTGCATCTTTCCCCTTTCACACTTCTTCCCTTCCTTAGCTCTCCGCCTTCCATATTCACTTCCCTTACAACTTTTTCCAAACTCCTGCAACTTTTCCCCTTTCACACTTCTTTCCTTCTTAGCTCTCCGCCTTGACTTCAATCTGTTTCTCCCTCCCTATACCTCCTAGTTTCACGCCCGACTCCTTTCTATATCCTCTTCCTCTTCCAATACTTGGTTGACCTCTCTTCATTTCTACTCTTCTTCTACTCCCTTTTACTGCTCCTTCGTAATTCCCTCCTACTTTCTGCACTGCGTCTTTCTCTAACAGGGGGGTGGACCTCCTTCCCAATACGCTCTCTTGCTCTTGCCGTACTTATAGAGAATGCCATTTTCAAGTTTTGCAGATCTACTTGAAATAGCTGCGGATATATGTATATCGAATTCGAATTTTCGATACAAAAAGGTTTGGGACTGCCTACTTTCCCAAAATTGCGTATTACTTTATCCTTAAGACATACACAAATCTAATACTACATAAGTACTGACCACCCTATATTTTAAGACGGTACCCTTATCCTGCTCCCTCCTTACCCAATACTTGTCCTCTCCCTTCTAAATAACAGTTAGTCACAATATGTCACTAGCACGTAACATGGACATGAGCTTACAGTGTTAACCTGTGTTGGTTTCCTTGATGTTTGCTGTTCTTATTACAACCCATTTTGTGTCTATGTTTTGACTGGAAAAGAGTTCGAACGGCATGCGTTAAACAGACAAATATACAAGCAATCTTGCGGGGCATCGAGAGTGCATCCATCGGTATCCGAAGTTCAATATTCATTTGTGGCTCATTTATCCATCGGCGCCGATTTTCCCAAATTCATATCCGCAATCAGCTACTCAAGGAAGTAGTTGACTAACCAAAGATTTTGGTCACTAGTGATTATTTTCGCCTGTCAGTGTCAACGTAGCAATGTCTGCATGCGTAAGCGCCAGCAGGTGTGGAGTGTTAAGGATGTACGAAACGCCTTGAACTCTTTCGCTACTTTACTGGATATAAAGCCAAGACCTGCTGGCGTTCCTCCTTACTCTCACTCATTCCCACTGTTTATCTGACTCTGGATGGTATATTTTTCGCTTTCAAGACACTTCAGGATTCAGTAGAAGACTCCAAGTGTCACTCCCCATCCAGTCGTGGTGCCGTTGAAATAAAACTACTGCAATTTAAGCGAAATGTGCCTCACACCTCATACGCACAAGCATATAATCACAAATGTAGCTAAGTAGGAGTGGCAAAGAGGCCGGTGGTAATTCGCAATAAATTTATGCTTACAGTAACAAATATGTACATATGGATATCGGTTATATTCGTATGTATTCTGTAAAGGATTTGTATTTGCAATACCTGCCCTTTTGTATCTTTCTTTTCGTGCAAATCGCGTCTCATGTGAGCAGCTAAAGTTGTATGTAGTTGTGGTGTTGCTTGTGCAAAATTTAAGGCGTAACGTTAAGACGATTGAAATCGTGCTCAATTTCTTAAGACATGTTCTAGGAGGAAAGGTCTTTACAAGAAAACACTCGAACTGTGCAGCTTTAGAGTTCTGCTACTGGAATAAATTATTGCATTCTACAGCTGCAAGCGGGAAAGAGGTGTCAAGCTGCTAGAGCCATTCGCACTAACGTTGCGTGGTTGTTCCTTACCATCCTCCTTGTCGCAAACTTTGTCGAATGCTACTGCAAGGGACTCCACTCTCTCAGCGCAGAGGCTTAGCGGGCAGTGTCCCCGTGATTGCAGCAGTTATTTCAAAGATGTTTTTTCTAAATATTTGGCAGATCCTCTGCTGTTGTTGTTGTTGTTGTTGTTATAGCGATATGGGTACTCCCGAAGGCCTTGGGGATGAGTTATCGATGTGTATGGTGTTTTGCCGGCATGCAGATGCCAGTGCGTTCCGGTAACAAGCACCATAAGTGCTAGCCGACCATCTTGGGAACGATTTGGTATGAGCACGTGCAACCGTCTATGGCCATACCGGCCGCCCACCATCAGAAGTTTGGGGTCGCCAGAGGCTCAGCTGTTAAAGAAACAAGATTTGCAATGGGTAGGTGAGGTTGACAATAGGGTTGGATAAGCTATATATTGAGCTGGAAACCTCTTGAGAGGGTTGCGCTACACAAACCCTTGAATCAATTGGTATTTCAGTCGCCTCTACGACAGGCGTACCTACCGCGGGTGTATTTCTAAGGCATGACGAACATCTTTAGCAGCAACTGTCAGCTTAAGACGAAACGATGGGCAAGTTTAGCGGCTCTCACTCGCTAGGAAGTATTTCAACTAAGTTTGGAGTTGCAAGTGGACTGAGACTTGACTTGCCTTGGTGCTCTACGGTGGCATTAGTTATCGCGAAATAGGGATGGCAGTCGTGATTTCTACGAGTCACTCGGGATATTAAGCGTAAATTATGATGAATGATGGTGAGCGCTGTCTCTCCCTACAGTCTTGCATTGCGAGGAAATTTCCATTGCATAATTGTATCACATACGTCGAAAACCACGGTTATTTGATTGGCCACACTAGCATCGACTTCATTCAGGAAAATGTTTATTACAGTTGCGATTTCTTCTGAATGCGAACGTTTCTCTCACAGATGGGCTTGACTGCTCACATTGGTACTAATTTTAGGAAGTACGCAAGGACAGTCATTATTGTAGCTACATACTAGTACATTATCGTGCTGGGGACTATTTTTCTAAATAAATTCAATCTCGTCGTACAACACGAAGCTGGGAAAAGGTACCGCTCGTAAAGGCAAGAGTACGCAAAAAAATCTTAAATGAAGCCAATAAATCATTAAATTTTGATCTATGTGCTGCCAATATGGTCACCAGGGATAAAGTCAACTGTGAGCGAAATAGAAGGCCTTTCAGAACTTCCGGGGTTAAACCTTTGGTGATGCAAAACAACATCTTCTTAATGACCAAGATCTGATACTGCTCAGCTACAGAAGAGATATCATCAGCCACGCGTACTTACGAATAAATTGTGATGGATAGTCACCGCATGGGGTACAACAACATTTGCTTCATAGTCGATTTTTTCTCCAAAGTGTATAAAACGCATCGCATAAACTGGCAGTCTGTAGATTTTCGTCCGATATGTAATATTGTTACTGGTTAAGTTGCACCTGCTGAAGAGAACGAATTAATCTGAACTGAACGATTAGCTCTACTCTGGGTCAAGTTAATTTTTTTGCTTAGTCACAAGCTCAGTTTTGTTAATCCAGATTGGACCATGAGCTGCCCACAGAATTGCATATTTTAAATCATTACCTATCATACATATATAATCATTAAATAAAATGACCTAGCGTCCCATCCTGCTGTACGGCGCCCCGAGCAGGGACACTTATAATTGAATTACCTATTCTAAATCATTACCTGCCATACATCTATAGTCATCATATTAAATTGACCTAGCGTCCCATCCTGATATATATGGCACCATAGCAGGCACGACTGCAAATTGAATTACCTATTCTAAATTTTTACCGCAATACATATATATACATCATATTAAATTAACCTGGCGCCCCATCCTACCATATGGCGCCCGAGAAACCCACTAAAAATTAGTCCAGACTCTAGGAAAATAAGCGATTTCCGCGCATAATTGGAGGAAACAAATGGATAGAGACTTTGCTTCTCTTGGTGTTTTAAGTGGCTTTAGTTACAGGTAAAAGCGAATGTACTTTCATGTTCAAGACACGAAACAAACTTATTTCAGAAGAACAGTGCGAAATAGAAACAAAAATAGTTATATATAATATTTTCCACTGCTAAACAATTTTAACACACACAATTAAGCGCACTCAGCCAGCGTAAAACAGTACCGCTTAAGCATTTATTGACCACAGCAATTAGCAAAGGAATTTCCGCCATGAGCTCGTTGAACTGTCCGCAAGTTAACTACCCCAACAATATATCGCTATTACAATTAAGGTAAGGCTGAAATTAGATGATAACCATAAACGGAATTGGTGTGTGCGTGGGCTGTCACAAAATCTTCACACCGCTGGTCATACGTAGCTTACACATAATGCGGCTCACTAATTACATACAATTGCTGAATACCCTTCATGTACACACCTTCATTGTTGGCGCTCTTTGTTTTCCTGCTTTTGCGTCTGTAAGATGTCTGTGGATAATGGAAATTATCCAAACGTAATTATACGCATAAAGGACATTATTCAACATGCCAATCAAAGATAGTTATGTTTATTGCTATTCGTAACAAAACATTTCCAATTTCAGTAGAGCAATTATATCATAGTGGCGTAGCGCATGCAAGGAACAATGACCAATGTGCATATCGATTATTGAAATGATGGTACCAACAAGCGTACAGAGACGAAGGCCGGTAGTGTCAATATGCAGCTTATCTGTTTGTATTTTGGGTCTTTTGCGGTGATTAGAAGTGTCACCACAGCACCTACATATGTACATATGTGTTTTTCATTGACAAATTGTACATGGCATTGCAATGGTATGTCCCAGTCAACCAAATGCATAGCGCGGCGTTAAAGTTGTAAAAGAGCCTCTTTAGAACCGATATGGATTGAAAATAGCATACTCGGCAGGAAATTGGAATTGGTTCTGAATCACCTTTTCCATTTCGTTTTGTTGGCGAAGCGAAGTTTTATGGTCGTTCTCTTCGAGGCAGGATCTTTCGCAGACACCATCAGTTGACTGACAATAGAAAGTTATCGTTTCATTTTGAATACGAGGTAAAAAGTTTTTGAAAAGCTGTTTTGATTCCGCTTTGTTGCGTTCATTTCTAAGAGAGCTATCGAACGATTCTGTCTGCTATTCTTAAGAAGTATTGGGAGCTAATATTTTAGAATTGATCACACTGCTTACTTTTAAATTTTCTCAAATTGTGATTCAGGAATCAAATGTTTCTTGGGTTATGACTGAATTTATTACTATGACTATAAGCTGGTGTGTGAATATGCTACTTTGTTCTGGCCTAAATAGCCTGAATGAAATGGTACAAGCATTTATGGACAAATATTGTTCGATTTCAAATATATTAAATACGAGGCTGGTTTGTTAAAGCACTGAGTTCCTATAAGATTTTCTAAAAATTTTAGCATTTTTTACATACCTACAATATATGATAAGGCTAGGTAGGCATCTTTGCTATAACTGGGATAGATTCTGTGGTATTAAGTCATCTCGTCAACGTGTAACCGATGCCTGCATTGCAATCATAGTTCGGTAATAAGATCGTCGTCCTCATCAATGCGTTTGAGCTATGCATAATTTTAAGGGCAATTTTTGTTGGTAATTCTTAAGAGAAGCGAATACTTATGATCCTATCGGATTCCGTTACAATAACCGACTTTATTTACTTTGTTCCTTGCACCTTTTTCATTCTTTTCAACATCTTTTTGATGAAATGTAGTTCAATTTTGGTTTTATACGTCTAAAGGGCGATCAATCCTCCTTACCCTTGCGAAACGAGTGCGACGCTTGCTTGAGTCCATGGTAGACTGTTTTGTTTCGCTCTACCATTTTCGAAATCCATTTTCGCTTTCGACTGAGACTCCTCTCGTACTCTATACCTTGTCGACGTTATACTTGTGATTGTATTGGTAATTTTAATTTTGTTTCATTTGGTTTATGTGCACTCACTAAATCTTTCGCTTATACGATTCCTGTATTCTTTGTCGCTTTTTTTTACCTTCTTCTCGTTCGCCTATGTATTGTCATCTTGTCCCTCTTTTGCTGTACTTATAAATCTAACTGTATTGCTTTTTGACTTGGTTTATGTACACTGGCTTAATATTTCGCTAGAATATTTTTCGAATTCTTTTTGCTTTCGCTTCTTCTAGTTTCTCTTTTGCTTTTTCGTCTTCGTAACCCTTTTGCTTGTATATATAAATCTCATTTTATTATATATTTTTTTATTTTGGTTTGCGTACACTCCCAAAATCTTTGGCTGTTCCATTTTCGAATTCTTTTACGATTTCGCCTTATCCTTACACTTAATATGTATCTAATAATGGGTGCGTAATTCATATGATATGAAATATTTTACCCCGCTCTCCTCCCTCCGCCTTTATTCATAAGGTAAAGAAAACAAATACAATTTTTTTTTCAATTGGAAGAAAATTTTTCTAAGCGGGGTCGCCCCTCGGCAGTGTTTGGCAAACACTCCGATTGTATTTCTGCCATGAAAGCTCTCAGTGAAAGCTCATCTGCCTTGCAGATGCCGTTCGGAATCGGCATAAAACGATTAGGTCCCGTCCCGCCAATTTGTAGGAAAAATTAAAAAAGGAGCACGACGCAAATTGGAAGAGAAGCTCAGCCTAAATCTCTTCGGAGGTTTTTTATTTATAAAGAAAATATTCGTTATAATCCAAAAGTCGTTGAGATCGGTCCCACATTACTGCAAGTAGTGCTTGTAAAACTGTTTAAAGGATCTTAAGTAGCACACATCCCTCCCTTGTACATTTCAGTTGTACACAGTTTAAAGGTAACTTCACAGAGATATCCACTGAACTATCGAACAGTTCTATTGTAAGTATGTCCATCTTTGCATCATTAACTGCCATGTTTTACTTACATGTAAGTCTAATTGCATTTGTATGCTCGTAAAGTGCGTCAACTGGCAGCCGATGGAAGAAATCTATATAATGACTTCCTTTGCGATTAACACCCCACCGGAAGGTATGGATCTGTATTATCCCATACTAATGATGGCATATCAATTCGACTTGATATAGCGTAAGCGAAGCACAGGCAAAGGTAGGCGGAGTTTTATTTCTTAGAAAGGTGCTGTCTTCGTTTTCTGTATGCATGTAACATGCTACAGCAACAAAGGATCAAAGAGCTGAGCTATTTTGTTTAAAATTTTAACAAAGTAGAATACTGGTTACTTGTAACTTATATGCTTACTTACGGTTAAGCATATAAGTAATTAAGAGCACTTAGCCATGTCTCATGTTTCAGGCATAATAAATAATTGCGCCCTGGCATCAGATGCGAAAATTTCTTGGAATTTGTGTTGCCTTTTTAGCTTTGATATAAAAATTTTAATATACATAAATTATTTGAATTTTTAAGAAGCTTAAGTAGATACCTGCGTAAGCACTTGCGGCTTTTATCAAATATTAAAATTCTAAGAAAGTGTGACGGAAGTCACCTTAACTGAACTGAAGCCGGATTTACAAAGTTAAATTATCAATCGAAGCTAAAACGTAGGTGAAGTAAACCCCTTGTCATACGTGTAGCCAGAAATCGTAGCATTAATATCGTTTGGTTAGCAAGGAACGCTGATTAGTCCATATAATAATAATGCATTCGGTATGCACCTCTAGGTCACTTAAGAATACTATTTTTTGTGCATGTGCGGATTATACATTTATAACTCATTAGGTGTGTTAGGTCACCAACGCAGACGAGAAACAAGAAGGGCAGAAGGCATAGGTGGATGTTGCGGAGACAGTCGATATGCATCGTCCACTTACATCAATTAAAAGAAACATACATACTAGATTCAAGAGGTCAGCATCGTTCAACTGGTATTTCTTGGGCACACGCACGATAACCAAGCAAAACTTGTTCGAACTCTGATAGTAGGAGAACAGAGGACGTACTAACTCGCGACACGCTGATTGCTGATTGATTGGGATCCCTTTAACAGCATTGCAGCAGCTGTGCGCATGGAGAGCAGCAAAGAAACGTCGCATACTACCTGTGTGAATGCCCAGCTCTAGCGCACACTAGATTTCTAACAATGGGTAGTTATATACAGCGGAACTTACAAGTAGCTACTTGCTCTGTAAAAGATATAAACAGGTTATGTGAACACCAATGTTTCGAAAGGAGTACCTATTAGCTTTATGTAAACAGCAGATTTTTGGTTCAAGAGAAATATGCATCAAAATGGCGTTCCGTGCGCTACATGGCCACGGATCTTAGGTAAATGGGCGGCACAGCAACCAACAAACCCATTAATCAGATCCACGCAGGATACAAGAGACACTTATACACTAGTTAAGGCAACGAGAGAATGTTGAATAAAATTGTAAAAATGTATGATCACTCGGATCTGGAAGCGCACACTGGTTTTAAAAAGTTCCGGTACTGAAAAAGTACCCGCGCCCTAAAACAGTACCCCGGCCTTAAAAAGAATCAGAGATCCGAAAAGTACCGGTCTAACAATTTACGACATTCTAAAAAAGTCATTAGTTTCAAAAAAATCTGTTCTAAAAAAGTACTCGTATCTGAAAAAATACCCGGTTCGGAAAAGTGAGTCGGGTCCAAAAAAGTACCTGTTCTATACCAAATGTGATGAAATCTAATTAGTTTCAGATCCCTTAGACACGTAGACACAAAACACAAAGTATTTCACACTGAAACTATTCTTTGACCGTCGACCTCATGAGCTGTTGTTTGGATTTTAGGCGCGTGCTCCTATGACAGCAGGCTTCTTCGGGAATATTCTGGACATTGGACCGCAGGGAGGGGTCACAGCTACTCTTCTTCGTAACAGCAGCGATCCATCTATTGGCTCTTCTAAGTAACACATTGTCTTGAGTTACCTCTAAATCTTAGTAAAATTTGGTCGTTTATGCTATTTGCATGCCCAAGGCGAAGTCCCGGTTTGAATTTACATCTCTGAACATAGTAGAAAGCACGGTTTACGCTTCATTTAGGACATCCTTGTGTGTTGTTTTACCGTCGCACATATTGAAATCTTATCTTTAGAGCATCAGTCTATAGGTGTCGATTTCTGCCCATCCTGTGCGGATAGAGAGGAGCTCCACTTGTACCAATAGCACTAAGTGTAATAGATAACGTATTAAAATGCAACGAATCACACTAGTTTCGATCTGATTCAGCATTATCGAATTAAGAGACCGTGGTGGTAGTTCTAGTTATGTCGCTCGCAGTGCTTCAACTGACACTTACATGGATGTCCTACGAACAGGGGCCATTGCCCCTGACACCCACACGATATGTGTGAACTAAAAAATGAATACGAATGTTAATAGCAGTTGATACATTGGCATAACACCTTGATTAAATAACGTCTGTGTTTGTATTCATGCTTGCTCAGGGGCAGATGTTGTGACTGTACTTTGTATAATACGTTCAGGCATATCTGGAGTAATAAAAGTTACTCATACACGACAGTGTGAGCCCCGAAAAAAGCCTGTCTACTCGAGTGTAGTATCTATCATTCTTGTAAAGATCTACACGCTTCCGACAGCTACGGTATGACTGCAGCACCTTCTTATCTACTAAATATGTACTTAATCACGTAACTTTCATATGTTCCTATATGGAGTTTAAAACCATCTGATACATAACTAGGCTATACATACATGTGTATGTATGTACAGATGTATGGACTTATACGAATGAACGCATTCCACGCCATCTTACCACGCGTCTCATGGGTAAAAAAGTGGAAAAGTGGACTTGAGCATGTGGTTGGAAATGAAATACGATTGCAGAGAGTTGTGTGACACCAACACACAGTATCGTGCTAACATATATACATCATTTATACAATAGAATGGTATTTGAGGTGCTACAAAGTGTACCGAACAATTTCGATGTTGATTAGCTCAGCGCAGGGCCCAAATGTTGATATGAAAATGGTATAAAAGAGAATTAAAGAAGAAAGAAAATCATTATTGAAAGTGATTGGCATATGTAACTCTAGAACCGTTCACACACATCATACATACAAAACACACATACATACAAAACACTATATTCATTGAACTAGGTACGAAGAAAAGGCACGTAAGCCAACAAAGCATTGTATAGGGAACGTATGAGAGTTAATTGCTAATGTATAAGTGTATGCGTGCAACTTAAGATGTCAGATCTGTAGGTGATTGTATGTGTGAGCACCGTGCGTGAATATGAGACCGTGATTTCCGTGTGATATTAAGCATGTATTGGTGATGGTGATAAGCGGCATTGCGCTCATTGTCATTGTAAAAGTTGCTTTAGATGGCTACGTTTGCAGTATTTCAGTTTGTTAGATTGTTTAGAATAGTAAATCAGAGTAAAAATCAGAGTTTCAACTGGCACCTTAAATCCGCACATAGTACTTCATCAGAATTGGCCCTAGATATCAAGAAGCAGGCTGAGTTGGTTACGTCTCAATTTATTTTGTGGTGAAGACCCAAAGGTGACAGGATTTGTATAGAATCCAACAAGCAGGAAAGGCGTGGATATAAGCATGGGGCTCTCACGATGGGTATGCTAACTGATATCTGCCTTTTGGCGTCATATGCTTTTCATGTTGTGCCTCGTCCCAGTAACGCAGATGTAGCAAGTGCAAACTGCTGCAAGAAACGGCTGAGCAAACGTTCGAGTTCATTTTCTGCCTCGCGAGGTCCAGGCCTAAGCTACTAGCAGCAAGGCATGGACAGAAGTGCGAGGCTGCAAAATTTCTAGCATAAAAGACAAATCCCTCCGACGTTATAAATACCCCAAGTTGCTCATAATCTCTAAGAGAGAAAACTCAAGGCTTAGGTAGGCAAAATAACTGGCACTACACCCTGACGTAATATGCTTATAAGGTTAGTCCTCGTTAGTATCATCTGCAGGAGGAAACGGTTGAGCAAGTTTCTGTGTTTTTCGTTCCTGGCGCTCGCGAGATCAAGGCTCCGCGGCAGAGCTTCGGATGTAGGGCAGCAAGTTCTAGAAAACTTCAAGTATTTTGCCAGATTCCACTTTTGTGTCGGAGAAAGTGCCTTTAGCTTTTCCTTAGAAAGTATATATAATATGCTGCTCACGAGAAATGGAATGGTTACATAGACGATTATATAGATAAGCACATACTTAAAAGCTGAATGGCGCACGGGATTCTATAACTCTAGCTAACCTCAAAACTTATTGCCTTCAATCACACATGAGAGGAGAAACGTGAAGACAGAAGTCCCATAAGCCTGTAGTTGGTGCACGTCCTTGGCCTCTCAACAAGAGAACAGCTGACAAGAAAACCTTAGACTGTTAGCCTACCAACAACTATCCAAGCTGAGCCTTTGCCGTGAGCAAGTTGAGTGCTTTGCAAAGGCCCCATCTCTTATAATACATCTGACACCTGATTCACCCCACATGTATGTATGATCCTACATATTTATGTGCAGTCTTATGTTGCCAAGTATTTTGATGTGTCAGAGAGAATAAAGTAGTAGTTTACCTTTCGAGATCTTAATCTTCTCGTCTTCAAGATACTGGTGTCTACTGCTACCATGAAAATGTGGGTGCAGGCCGAACCAAATGCGTTTTCGTTTTGTGGTTCGTTAATCCATGTGGTTGTTTGGAAAGTAATTTATTACTCCTCGTCTGCGAGTTCTTTTACTTATCATTCGCATCTCACTGCGTGTTGTGCATCAGCTACTGGAGTCTGCCTCCACAGGTAATCTATGGATCCATCTCAACCTAAACCATCCACAGCTTACAACCAATATTTACCTCAACCATTACTCGTCAGCAATTACCATCACACCACCACGCAGCTGCTCACCATTTATGACAACCGATCAGCTAGTTTGTTAGCAAATCATTTTAGCTTCATCGACACGATCTAGAACATCACCCACTACCCACCGATCACACGGACACACTTTTACACTGGTAATTTTGGGTATCAATCAACCGACAAGAATGCCCTTCGCGAGATCTTACCCAAGCTTACTACAGCGAGGCGAGTCGTGTTTCAATTTTGAATGTATATGAGCACATGTTTTGTGGCTAAGCTCTGGCGGACGATGCTGGTATGACTAGAAGTTCGTGCTGAGCTTATCAGTTGTTTCCAACATGTGGGGCTATCGCGTCTTTATGGATGTCTTAATCGATATTAAAGCAGCAACGTCATCTAAAGCCCTAGAGTTCATACATATTCATAGATGATAGCTAGCGAACTCACCGAGATAACTCTGTTATAGGCACCAGGAAGCTACAACTGGCGCCCGAAATACTAGCTCCAAAATTGTTGTTAGGAGAAGAGAGAAATAAGAAAGCTTAACGAAACGGAGGTTGGTCACTGCACCTCACACTAGAGAAGCCAAACGTCACCTCAACTGCATGATCACCGCTCCTGTTAAGTCGTGTGAAGCTGGAAGTGATTATGAAAGTTCCAGTACACAGACTGAGCTTAAATGAGGCGTTGTGTATTATCTCATTGGTCAAGCAGTCGTTTATCGTATTCTAGATCATGTATCATGAGAATGTCACCAATCTCGTAGGAATGCTTTGTTATATCCAACCCCTGTGTAGGACCGCATGAGACTACGACAGTCTTCCTACTTCATACACTGTAAGGAATCTGCTGCTTTTACAATGCAACCCTACCCGGTTCTCATAAACTATTTTCTTTAAAAATGATGCCCGGAACATTATAATATCAAGTTCTACGAGAAACTGCCACCTGAAGATATATTAGTAATGAGTGTGATATGTGCCAGAATAAAGAAGCCATTAAGTGAAAGTTACGGTAAAAGGAAACAAAAAATTTCGAGTATTGATCAACCAAGTATGAAGAAAAAAAACAATGCTAGAAAGAGCTTACAGCAATTTCCACTTAATTATGAAACTTCATTACTGGAAAAGTTCCGTGAAAAAAGGAGACCGCAGCCAGCGTCACAAACCACCCCGCCACACGCCACCAACAGCACAATCCCAACGTGCCAAAATAGATCCCGTGAAAAAGGAGCGCTGCGGAAACACAAAAGCGAGAATTACACATGTGGAGGAGCGGTAAAACGGGCTTATTACAAAATACGAGTACAACTTAAAAAGCAAACCCAGTTGAAAAGGTGGCTAGAGTGACACTTTAAGACCACAACATCACGTTCAACTGACAGGATAATGAAGTCACCTATGCGCGACCTGAATATATACACGTTCGACTATATCGCATATGACTTTGAGTAGCTATATGAGTATGTATTTATGTATGTGTAGGTGTGTATGTGTACGGTAGACTATCGAAAGCATAGGCAATAAAATGCTAACAGCATGAGGAAGCAAAGTGCATAACAGAGTACAAAACAAAGGTGGAAATTTCCAGTGGGGCTAAAGGCTGAAATTCTGAGTATCTGGTGATAGTTAGTAAATCTTCTGAAACTAATATGTATAAGAGCAAGAGGGAAGACAGAGGGCAGATGGAAGGATAGGAGAAGTAATGGATGAGGAGAGGGTGAGGTTGCTTCTCTACTCTATCTTCTCTATCTAGCGAGGAAAGAGAAAAGTTGAGCGTAGATAAAGAAGGGGAGGGACGAAAGAGAGTGGGGAGTGGGAGAATGCAAATAGAAGAAAGAAAAGGTAAGGTACAAGATGGTGCAGGGGTAGAGGCTCATAGATGTGACAAGGGAGAGCAGGATCGAAAAAGAGGGTTAGCAAGCAAGGCGAAAATACGAAAAGAAGGAGAGCTATAAATTTGAAGAAATGAAGGTAATAGGAAGGAGAGGTGTTAGAGGAGATAGAGCAGAGACAGGAAAACAGAAGATTAAGGACAGTAAGAGGAGGTGGGGAGATAAGCAAAGGAAAAATGCTGATCAGGGAAAGAGAGGTGGTGGAAGAGGAATACTATAAATGGAAACATTGGACGAGGAATAGAGTAGGGAGAAGAAGAGAAAGAGAGGACAAGAAGGGTGAAAGAGAAAGAGAAGTGGAAGAGAAGAGTAAGTTTAAGGGGAGGATAGGCAAAGAAACGGAGGGAAGCCAGACGAAGAAGAGCAGGTGAGAGAGGAAAGGAAAGCAGATGAGTTTGAAGTAAGACAGGTCAGAAAGATGAGACAGAGGGCGAGAAAAGTCAGGGAAGCGAAGGAGAGAGGGTGACGTAGGGAACGATATGGAAGTTAGGTTTGTGATAGGAGAAAAGGAGGTGAAGGAGAGGAGAGAAAGGAGGGAGCTTGTTTAGTGGAGTTAGCTGAGCATCTCTCTGGATTAAGAGTGATTGAACGATGTAGATTTCTACTAACATCTTTTATATTGACTGAAAAGTCTTGCGGCGGCCCAACGTACTGGGTTCAAACACTGAAGGCAATATCAAAAGTTTTTTCATTAAAAAAAATATTTGCAACCGTGTGGCCATATTGACGGTCCAGGTACGTGTCACGATGGAAATACGAGCCCAAGGTTACCTTATAATAAATCAGCAGCACTTGAGAGCAGAAGGAAGATACAAGAAGATGTCCATGTAGTTCCTTGATGTGAACGTGAGACGGAAGGGCGGATTATTTGATATGCTGCTACCGTGCGTTTTGATTGGCGGGAACTGTTGGGCGGCAGTATTCAAGTTTTCGGAGAAAGGCATAAAATTTAGAAACGACTAAATGACGGAGTAGCAAAGTACAGTGCGACTTATAAGGTAAGTGGAGACGATAATCTTATAGGGAGCCATTTACACTTTCAATTTTTAAAGAACAGTATGAGTCATTATTTTGTAGAACTGACAAACCTGTAAGATATGCGAAGTTTGCATCTTATACATAAACAAGTAAAGGTGTCTAAGTCGGGTGTAACCGAACATTATATACTCAGCGTGAGCTTCAATTGTACATTTCATGTCAGATAAATTACTTTTCTACATAACACGTGGCACCGCCCGTTTAAAAAAATGTCTCCCCATTTACCTCTTACAATAAAACTTGATAAGTGAAATATCATTGATTCAAAACATTTTTTGCTAAGTTATAGCTTATTATTCTAGTCTACGACCTTTTAAACTTGTTTTATATCTAAGTTGCCGTGGTCATTAACCGATCCCGTCCATTTTTACTAGAAATATTTTCTGCTATAAGGAAAATATGTGTACACAATTTCATTACGATCCGTTTAATTTTTCTTCGAGTTATGGCTCCCGAAACATAGAAAATTGCTTAGTCATAAAAGGGGCGTGCCACGCCCATTTTTTAAATTTGAAGGTTTTCCTATTTATTGTTATAAATCCACTTGGGAAATGAAATACCATTGATATAAAGCTCTTTTTGCTAAAGATATAGCTTATTTTATTCGTCCACGACCCTTTTAAAAATCTTTTATATAAAAGTGGGCGTGGTCCTTAACCGATTTCGTTAATTTTTCTTCAAAGCATTCTATAGTAAAGGCAGCTCTCTGCCGATTTTGTTACGATATGTTTAACGATTTCTGATTTATGATTAATAATATTTGTAAAATTGATTTTATCACAAGTGGGGCGGTGCCGCGCCCATTTAAAATTTTTTTTTCAAATTTGTATCAAGAGTCTCAATATCAGTCCCACATGTCAAATTTTCAACATTCTAGGTGTATTATTTACTAAATAATCAGGTTTTTTGTGTTTTCCAAAATGTTATATATATATAAAGTGGGCGTGGTTATCATCCGATTTCGCTCATTTCAATACCAATCTATTCTGGGTCAGATAAGCTCGTGTACCAAATTTGGTGAAGATATCTCAATATTTACTCAAGTTATCGTGTTAACGGACGGATGGCGACGGACATGGCTCAATCAAATTTTTTTTCGATACCGATGATTTTGATATAAGGAAGTCTATATCTATCTTGATTCCTTTATACCTGTACAACCAACGTTATCCAAAGTTAATATACTCTGTGTGCAAAGCACGCTGAGTATAAAAATTATGAACTCGATAAGAATTGTAGAGTTCATTCTGCGCTTCAGCACGATGGCGCTTTGCCTGCTGCGATACGGATATTGTAGTTCGCATTGGTAAGTGAACACCGGAAGAGCTAATTACCATAGTGTGATTTTAGGCGCAACGAAGCTCATAGAGGTGGTCCTAAGGCGATACTTTGATTTGATATGCCTAGTTCTTTCTGCCTTCCTCAGGGGAATTAGTTTTTAACATATTTAAACATCATTTGAATTTATTAATCATTTTAAATTTGTTTAGTATTAGGTAGGCATCTCACCACTGTGCAACAACCACTATTACCTAGGCTTTTATCTAAAACAAAGCAAAAATGCTATGCAACCGTCAGCGAGATTTTCACAAATTTACCTATGATATGCCAGCATGACAGGATATTCTAATAAGCAGAGCCAGGTGAAGTCATTGCGACGGTAGGCGAGCACCTACAGTGGAAGACCTAACGTTGCTCACACCTACCCCGTAGGAAAACTCTTAAAAGGTGCGGTAATGTTAATGTGGAAAGATACATGCAGCTCGTTATCTCTCGTCAAATTTTACGCTTTGTTATGCTTTGTTATGTTAATTTTTTATATCCGAGATTCGGTATGATGTATATAGGTGTTTGGGTCTATGGCCTTTGTATTCAAGTATGTTCGCCTACCCGAAGTGAATAGTATAGCTTAAGCTCTCCTCCAGGTTCACGGAATATAGAAAAATATTACACTCACTCCATAGACCGTTCCCAACCAGTGGACGATTAGATGCATTGGTTGAAGTAGCCATAGTGTCAAATTTGGCCACAATGTAAAATTTCAAATGGTACTTCCTTACATAGTCAACCATATTGACACTTTGACCATCGTGCTTTCTCAAAAGTTCAAAAAGTCAAGTCTGGTGTTTCTCAATGGCCGTAAGGTCAATTATTTGTATGCGCTTTATCTTTGTTCAGTCAAATAAAGAGAGCAAGTTTGTATTTGAATTTTTACATACGATGTCTCTTTTCCTATATTCCCCTTGTAGTGAAAATCGGATAAAAACTGGCCCAGTGAGGTCCCCTCTGGGATAAGAAAGTCTGACATAAAAAATCCTCGATTTTTAACTTCAAATTTACATTAAGTTTCATTAAGGTGGAAATTTGGATAAAAGCTGGCCGTCCTCACTGAAAATGAGAAAACTTATACACATTTAAGTCTAACCAGTCCTGCAAAGTTTTGTTTGCTTTTGAACTAATTATAAATGTCTGCATCATCATAGCTCAACTCAGAATTTTCTAAATGGCCATAAAGTCAAATTAATAAAGATCATAATGTCAACTGACCTTATGACCAATTGAAAGTCTAACCAGCCCTGCAAATTTTGTTTGCTTTTGAACTAATCATAATTTCTGCATATCATAAGCTCAATCGGAAATTTCTAAAATGGCCATAAATTCAATTAATAAAGATATAAACTCAATTGACCTTATGACCATGATATTTTGGGCATTAGAAGTGGTCTTAACGTCAATTTACCTTTTGGCCATCAAAAACAAAAGTGCCAGGTCGTCTCGTGCCAGCTCAAAGTTAGTAAGAGCATAAAGAGTTTAGTATGTCAAATGCTTGCGAGATTCAGGCCTTTCGTAATGCCATAAAATTAAATATTTTTCCTACATGGCAGAAAGTTCACGCATACACTTCCAATTAAGTTGTTATTGTTGCAGCATCGACTTGACGTTTATTTTTGTCATTTTGTCTGACGTTACTATGAAAATGCCACATCTTTTAATTTCCATTTTAATTTGCAGACAATGTCCACTACGTAACGTAGTTATTTGTTGAGGTGTCGTCTCACAAATACTAAATATTAGCACGTCTATGGCATGACAAAATGTACGAACTACAAACGAATTTTAGCACACACATACTTACAAACACATTAGACAGGTGATCTACCTAAGTGCGAGAAATGATTGCTATGTTGGCTGCTTTAAAAGTAGTTTATGTCTAAGTGTGTGTGTATGCTGTTTGTTGGCTTGTCTGTGTGTTTACCTGCACCTTGTCTCACATATCCGTAATTGCACCTTTCAACTGTGAATATTGTAATTAAAGTTAAGTAACAGTTACGTTATTAAGAGCGTAAATTGTTAGTAACCGCTAGTAATGTGCCTGATTATTATCCCTTTTGCTATTTACTCACTCCCTCTTTTTAAATTTTCATACAAACTTCACTCTTAGCTTACACACACACAAACACACACACTTGGTTCATCTATATGTAGGGCATAAGTTTATTAATTGCAAATACTTAGTTGGTTCGAAAGTATTCATTTCATAATCATCATCATCATTCTTTTTGTCATTATTATTATCGTTATCCTTGCTTAGCTGTCCCCTTTTGTTCTTGCATGCATTATTCTCGTTTATTCATAGTTTTCAATTTCATTGTCTTTTCTGTTACCTGCCAACGTCGCATAATCTCATTAATTGAGCGCTTTTTTCGTGCTCTTAATTCCACATTCATTAATTAATTTACTACGTCTCGTTGTTTCATTTACTTAACTTTATCTAAAGAGCATGCAAATTAAAGTTTTATGGGAAAGTTTGAATACATTTTTCAATATGCGGTTTTGATAATGAAGCTTATGAGTTCGGTGACAAAAAGAAGTCAGAAGATTCATGAAAACTCAAAACTTTACTGAGATTCTTATATTTAAATCCCGCATCTAATGGATGTGGATAGCCGAGTGTACAGCACAATGATTCTCTAAATGATTGAGGATCTCGATGCGTTTTTAAGCTATTGGGTGGATTAGCTCCCAAAACATCACCTTGGCTCCGGCTGGCTCCAGCAAAAACCAACTCAATATTGCAGAATAACGCAGAAGTTAATCACAGCATGCTTTAAAAGTCAATTTTGTATAATGTTGGTGCGATTGCCGCGTCAAGACAATCTTTCAAATACATCCTTTTGCTGGATGGCTCCCAACAAAACTATGATATCATTGAATAAGCAGAAATAATGTGCGCAGTTTAAGAAAAAATGAAAGGAATTTAAATTTTGAATTGCGTGATCATGAAATTCCATATAATAAGAAAGTTCTATCAAAATTCATTCGATTTGGATCTGGCTGGCTCCAAGAAAACCAAATTGTTTTCGGAAACTGTGACACGCAAAAATTATTTAAAATTGGTCAGAAATGATGAAAACCCTTCATACAACCTGAACAATTGGCTGTATGGGAATATATTTTATATATCAACCAATCTTAAAATGTTTTCAGACAACAAGCATTTGTTGAAAATTTCAGCTTCTAGAGGCTGTGCGCCTTGCAATCCTACACAGTTACATCTAAGCTAGTGGATGACTGCATTGACAATCCTGAATGATCTGGGAGCCAAAACAAGGTTTTGTTAGGATGGGTTCCCGGACATCAGGGACATGAAGGTAATGAACATGCAGATTACCTAGAAAAGCAGGGTGTTATAGCAGCATTCTATGGTCCAGAGCCCGTATGTGGACTTACGAAAGCACACACCACCATAAGTAATTTGAAAACAAACAATTCAGACGTCACTGGATTGTCTGGCCAGAGCAAAGACAGGCCAAATGATTATACTTCCGGCAACGAAAGTATCAGCCAAACTCTAAGCAGGGAGGACCTAAGAACTCTCACTGGGTACTATACGGACACTGTAGTCGACGATATCACCTAAGTAAGTTAAATTTATCCGATACTAAAATTTGTCGTTTCTGTGAGCTGGAGGATGAAACGCCGGTTTCACATTCTCTGCGAATGCGTCGCTCTGGCAAGGCAGATACTCTCCCATCTAAGTGGTGTGACTCTTAATCCCTATGTGATATGTAGTAAAAAGCCTGAAGAGGTACTTAGATATATCAAAAGCCTCCACATACAAAATTGGGCTGAAAGGTCATGCACAATAGATCTGCACAAAGGTCGCAGTGCTTCAGGCCTAATAATAATAATTATAATCAAATAAGGCAGAAATGGGAAAAAACTTCTTATCTGAAAAATCGGTTGCATGAGAGATATAAATATATATGCTATAGTAGTCCGATCGGTCGGTTCTGAAAAATGTCTTATCGGACAACAAAATACCAGCTCACCTAAGATATCATTCATCTGTATAGGTTCGCAAAATATACTTCACATAAGGGGGTGTATATACTGAAGGACTCCTCATTTGTATTGCAGGTATAACAGAGAAAAGGAAAATAAGGCAACACAAGCATATAGTCGTATGTGAGGCCCACTGCGGGTAGAAAATCAAAATGCGTAGTTTAATTCCCGGAACAACCCTTATTGATCCAAAAATTATACTGAAGATGGCAAATCATCGAAATCGGTTTGTCTCCATACCAAATTCGCCAACTGATGGCGAAATGCCATTCAAAGTATTTTCCAATGCTAAAGACACTGAAAGGCGTCATACACAAGGATCAGCTGTTTGCTGTAGTGGACAGTAATAGGGCTCTCCAAGAAACTTGGGTGTGACCGACACATGTAAGCATACATGTAAGAATGTACAAATTTTTGTCCCAGCTATTTCTCCAATGCTGCCTTTACTATATCTTTCTTCCTATATGCAAGCTTCCTATGTGTCCCTTTTTAGTTCGTTTTCAAATAAAATAATAAAAGTTAAAGCAGTTCTGACCGCCTGATGTGCGCTATCACAAATCGTATATTGACATAAAATTCTAACTAACACACAATCTGGTTAAGCATACAACAAACGCTTATATACAGTATATGAGTATACAGTATATGAGTAGACCATATACGACAATGTGTGCACACGATAAGTTCATTGGTGACACGAAATCACTTGGTGGCTAGAGAATTTGCATAAGACGCCAGCATGTGATAAGGTTAATGACTTGCCGTCTACGCAACAACAATATAAATATATTTAGAAAAGGGACCAAGCACATAAGCACTGCAACAGGAAGTTAGTGCTACTGCCATACAGCCTTGCCGGACAAGATTATGTAGGAAGGTTTTTTAGCTGTATGAATTTCATTTAAAAATCATCAATTTTAGGATTTTCATATCGTAGCGAATCTTAAGAATTTTCGATTATTCTTGTCTTATGCTAATTTTCGTATCAATGAATATCGAATAAATAATTCAAATTTTGGTACAAAAAATGCTCTTAGTTAACAGCCTACTATGGTAGTACATTTTTTCAATTTGAATTATCCGCACTCTTCATTGCAATCCGTTAAAATCAAACTGAACGACATCACTTGGACTGGGTCGTGTTTATAGCACATAGCTGCCTCGTTCCCTATTTTACCAAGGGTCTCGACTATAGATCGGAAGTGATTGCATGTTCGAATACCCAATGATAGCACAATTGTACCATGGAATGCAGACCAAGTCACACTCATAAAGCTCATTAGAGAGCCCCACATGGAGCGCTATTTTAAATTCGTAAATTTTTGAAGGTATACAGATAAACAACCAAAACAGATTGCAAACCAAGGTATACATAGTTTGCTTAAATATAAATTATTGGATATAAACCTAAATCCGTTATTAAAGCTCCATTAGTGTGCCTACTAGGCGCCACTTTCAGCCCGAAAATTTTTGAAAACATTTTTTTTGATATTTCGAAAAGGAGCCCGTTGGAAATTAAAACGAAAAGTGTTGATTACGAGAGACTATGTGAAATATAAAAAGGTAGTTTTACTATGTACAAATGTGAAAACCTCAATATCGTAAAATACTCCTTTGAGCACAATAAGAGGACAGTTTTGGTTATAAAAACAAATTTTTATGCCTCAAACTTCAACTGGTGATTATTTTCTAAAAAATTCAGGGTTTTTTAGACATCTTACTTCGGCAACGCTGTACCATTATCATTTTTGCAATGTCTGTATTGGTGAGGGGCTAAATATAGGTGGCTGACTTCGCACGAAATAATGTATTGTATTTCTAATACAAACCTTACAGTACAGTCGGAAAGTATTAGAACAAGATAAAAAAGATGTTGATGTTGAAATAGCCTCAGAATTGTATTTTTGCAGATGGAAAATGATCAAGCGAAAGGAAATACCCGTCGAAATACAAGCCCAAATCGTTATTTTGCAAAAAACAGGGAAAACTATGGAGAATAAAAACGTTTGAAAATATCGATGTGTTCAGTTCATACGGCCATTAGAAAATATCGGGAAACTGGACAAAATACTAACAGAAACGATCTGGTAGACCAAGAAAGACAAATCAGAGAACCGACAACAAAATACATGCAATAAGTAAGGCAAATCGATTGATATCTGCATCAGCAATTCGTGCTGAAATCAATGAAGACTTGGATTCACCAATATTGCTAACGACAGTCAAAAGCCGGCTTAAAGAAAAAGTATGATTGGACGCATTGCTGTGAGAAAGCCATTTCTATGGCCAGTAAATAAACAGAAAAGACGAGAAGATCGCTCAAGAACATATTGACTGGACGTTTGATCAGTCAAAATCAGTTTTATGGTCAGACGAATTAAAATTCGAACTTTTTGGTAGCCACGGGCGTCAATATGTTCGCAGAAAAGTCAATAAAAGAGTCAAAGCAGATTGCATTGTGCCAACTGTGAAATATGGTGGTGGCTCAGTGATGGTTTGGGGCTGGCGTTGGCCAACATGAAGGAATTATAAAAAAGAGCAGTATCACAGTATACTTCAACGCCATGCCATACCATCTGTAATTAATTTGATTGGTCGTGGAATCATTTACGAAGAAGATAACGATCAGATACATACATCAAAACATAGTACTTCTTATTTAGAACGAAAAAAAGATGTAGGTGACCTTGATACAATGGAGTGGTCACCAAAATCCCCCGATTTAAATCCCATCAAGCTATTTTGGGAGAATTGGATCGACGTGTGAGAGATCTAAAGCCGACAAGCCTTCCTGACCTCTGGGGTTGTTTGAATGAAGCGTGGAATCATATACACCAAACACTTCAAAAACTCATCGATAGAATGCCGAAATTGTGCGCTGCAATCATCAAAACAAAAGGTGACCATTTTCAAGAAAATCGTTTAAGTAACATACTCACTGTTATCTATACATTTTGATGGAACTTTCAGTAAAATTCATTAAAAATCTCTACTGAGTGTGTCAAATGTGTGAATAATATTTTAATAAATTATACGATAAACTGACAAAAACAACTATTTTCATCTTGTCTATATACTTCCTGACTGTACTGTATATAATATAGAGCTACTTACAAATTAACTTAATGTGACGTGCTTTATGAATACACTCATATGTACTTATATAAGATATGTGCACTGGAAGTATATTGTATGTATGCTTATTTATGCGTCTTTCATTTATACGACTTTTGTTAATGTCTGACCCATATTTTAAAGAATTTTTTCAGTTGTACTATAACCAATCCAACTGAATATACCTTGTATTGGCTCCAGCTCGACTTTCTTCTATACTCCACACCTTCATTCGTACCAAACCGCACACATTTTGATTTAATATGAAATTGGCATGAGATTTGCTAATGTTGTTTTTATTACACTATTTACTTAAAATTTTTCTTTGACACATTAAAATGTTGGTCATAAATAACGTTATATCTTGATTTTAAGTTTTTGTTACCACGGCTTGCGTGCTGCACTAACTGAAAATTTGTTTTCATTCCGTTCTACTTAATTTACCCAAGTCATATTTCTTTATTGACAGTTACCTCTTTTTTTGAATCCCTTTGGTATAATATATTTCAATTAATAGTGGCTCATTGCATGATTTATGAGTGTACTTTTACACATGAAATATATCTCAATAAAAAAATCAATGATACTTTTTAAGTATTGATCCTCTTAAGTATGCAGCAGTGAGCTGCAATTATTCTTCTTTTAAGGTTATTAGTGGACTAACCAAGAAATGAGTATTAGTGCGTACACAAACAAAGAATATCAATCACTTATATCCACTAAAACACATTTACATAGTCATGCTGCGTGAAATGAATAACCGCTCATAAGCCACGAAGCAGTTCAGCACTCAATTGTCTTATTGAGCAAGAAAGTCAACTGTGTTATACGAAAACACTAATTGGAATAAGTAAGACTAACAGTGCAATAAAATGAATATAGTCATATCAGTCTTCTGACGCTAGCAACACAACGATGTACACGAAACTAAACTGAAGACAACGCTAAAAAAACCGATAATAAACCAAGTATACAGTGTATTACACACGAAACCAACATACTACTGAGTTAAGCGACTATGATTTCAGTTTATACTCAACAATGTCATATATGTATGGGACACATATGTTGCGGGGCACGCGTATGTATTTTCTATTTTATGTGCTCATCACTCATAGTATCTTTCTGTACTTGACTAAGTACACATTTAGACACAATTTTTTGGCTCATGACTAAGTGCACTAATTTTATTAGTACTCAAACCAGATCTCTGGTATGCAGATATGGCGTGCAGCCAATAGTGTTTTTTTATCGCGTGATATTAGTGAAATTAATATCGCATGTTATTATCAGAATCTGAAAAAAATACTACTCTAGCTTTGCCTGTATATTTTTGGGATCATTAAGGGACTATTTACATCATTTTCAGACTACTTCGGTACTGTTTTGGAAGCATTTCGGGACTGTTTTAATATAATTGCCGAACTATTTTGAAATAATTTCGTCATTTCGTTACTATTTCGGCATTATTTTGGAAATATTTCGTATTGTTTCAATATAATGTGGTAAGCATTTTGAGATCATTCCGGTACTATTTTGATAATATTTCGAGAATATTTATCGATTGGTTTTGGACTATTTCTTGACTATTCCGAAACATTGCGGGACTAATTGGAGATCATTTGAGACTATTTAGATATTATTTTTGGGCTGTTTCAGGATCATTTCGAAACAATTTTTGTATTATTTTGGAATCATTGCGGGACTAATGTGATATAATTTTGAGACTATTTAGGGATTATTTTTGGGCTGCTTAAGGATTATTTCGAGCCTATTTTGGAATATTTCCATTTTGTTTGAGTACTTTTTGGAAATAGCTTTAGGATTGCTCTAGGAGTTGTTTCGCTATTATTTTCTGCATTATTTCGGAACTATTTTGGAATAATTTTTAAATCATTTGGTGACCATTTCGAGATCGTTTTGGGACTATTTCGTTATATGTTCTGCACTATTTAGGCATCATTTCGCGACAATTTTAGATTATTTCGCTCTTTTTTCCGTATTATTTTTGAATTATTTTATTGACAATTTCAGGATTTTTAAATCTTTGAAGATCGTTCTCGGGTTATTTTCGATACTATTTTGTAATCATTTTAAGATCAATCAAATTTTATTTTGAGATCATTTCAAGAATATATTTGGACTTAATTCGTGACAAATTTGAATAATTTGGGATTGTTTTAGGAATTGTTTCGTGATTATTTTCTGAACTATTTCGGCATCATAGTAGAATTATTTTCAAATCATTTTTAGATCATTTTGTGACTACTTTGAGCTAATTTCGGGACTATCTTGCTGTTTGTTTTGGACTATTTAGGTATCATTTCGGCGCAATTTTGAGATTATTTTGCGATTTTTTGGAACTATTTCTGGACTATTTATGAATTAATGCGATATTGTTATAGCGACTTGAAAGTAGTTAGCATCCCCGCCGGTATCCACTATCAGTTATTTGACAGTTGGAAGCTTAGAAGGAGCAACATGTAGCTCTATGAAATATTTAGTGGCAATGCCAGGTAGGAAGCTTTTTCTAACAAAAAGGGAGTGCTACGTCTTGCTTTCTATTATCGCATTGGACTGTCGTGGGATAAAATCAAATTGCAGCGGTCGACACATATGTTATTTGGTAAAACATATACATACACATTTGCATATGAATGTACACTTTTTTAAAGCAACATAATTTAATGCTTTAGTTTGTCTATCCCTATAAATATGGGTCAGTCGCGCCAGTTATGTCACTTTGAGTCAACAACCCACGAAAGACAAATAAAAAATTTATATTTTTTAAATGCGAAAATAACAGCCACAGTCACTAAGTGCGAGCAAGGCAAGGAAATATACAACCAAGTTGGCACAGAATATATGTTTAAATATGAAGGCAAGGAAATAGTTAGTAAGGCAGGAAACGCAAAGTGAATGTAAATGCGACATGAAGTGCGATTGCGTGCCTAACGCCATCTTAACACCAGCGGCGGTGGTGGCGCAAATTTTGACGGCATTACTAAAGTCAACCACAGGATTAAAAGGAGCAAAAATAACTAATCGAGCTTAGATACGTGCATGTATGTATGTGTGTAGGTAACGATATTCATGAAAGTTCTTGTTTGGCACCGTGGAGCTGCACAGTGTTCGATTTATCGTCGATAGCTGAGGGAAATTCAATTTTTAAAGTTTAGCATGTTTTCTTGTTACTTATCAATAACAGCGACAAAGAAATATCTATGACGAAGTTTCTAGTAATTTCTGAAAATGGATTTGAAATAGTTCTAAATAATAAAAAGGAAGAAATTATAATAAACACAAAGTTTGGTAAACAATTTTGAAATTTTAATTAAAGGCTTGCTGAAAAACTTATGGAAAAACTTGATTTATCAGACAGTGATGAATAGCTGTTAGTGTGCGCCACCATCGGGGCAATGAAGAAATAGCGTAATGACCTGTGATGGCATCCGTAAGTTCTCTCACTTTAGATTTGTTAAGTTCTTCTGATCTCGCAATCATCCCGATTGGTTCACAGCTAGTCCGTTACTCTAATCAAATCAAATTTATTCCCTTCAATATCGCTGTGCCCCGGCACCCAGCAAAACGAGACTTATGGACACCAACGAGGCTTGAAAGCTCCGCACGATATACAACTCCAGCGCTTGGAGATGTTGTTTGTGAGAATTTTGTTTTATAAGAATTTTTCATACTTTCGTAAAATATTTTATTACTAAGCTTTTTTCCAAATTCCAAACACAAACGATTGAAAATATCGATATTACTTAGTAATGGCTCATATTAATTTAATCTTACCATGTTTATAAAAAACTAAATTTTTCTTTCATTGAGAAACATTTTTTTATTGAATTTTTTTTTAATTAGACGTTTTTGTTTCTTATCATTTTTTAGTTTTTTTTTCAAAACTCATTTAAATATCTACATTTCTGTCTTCTGTTTTTCGCAAAATATTTTATTAATTTTTAGTTTTTTCCCGATTTACGCAAATTGAATAATTAATAAATGGACATTTATTTCATTTAATATTCTTTTTGGAAAAGAATTTTTTTTTGTTGAACTTTTTTTTTATAAGACATATTTTTTGTGTTCGTAAAATATTAAATATTCTACTAATTTTAAGTTTTTTCCAAATTTCAAACCAAAAAATCTAAATATTGATATTACCTAGTAATAGTTCATATTGAACTGATCTAAACATTTCATTAAAAACAAAATCATGAGAAAATTCTTTTTCGTTAACACATTTTCCTGTTTCTTAAAATGTTTTATACATTTTTAGTTTTTTTTCACAATTTCACTATTGAAAATGTAGATATGACCTCTAGGAAAAAATGTTTTTTTTTATTGAGAAAAGCTTTTCTCATAAAAAACGTTTTTTTTCGTAAAACATTTTAATATTTTTTAGATTTTTCCCAATTTCAAAACGATTGAAAATATTATATTACCAAGTAATAGATCACATTGACCTTGAGAAAATTCTTTTTCATTAACACATTTTTGCTTCCTAAAATATTATATAAATTTTTAGTTTTTTTTCACAATTTCAAAATAACTATTGAAAATATTTTATCTCTAAAAAAAATGTGTTTTTATTGAGAAAAAGCTTTTATCATTAAGAAATGTTTTTTTGTTTTCTCAAAACAATTATATTAATTTTGAGATTTTTCCTAATCCCAAAACAAAATTGAACATGATTTAAATATCAAGTTTTCTTTCGAAGTTATTCATTTTTCGCCACTAGCGGTGCCAAATCGACACTGTACACTGGCTGGCAAACAGAGATCGTTTTTCGCTACCTCCAACACAGAACTCCACATGCGACAGCGTGTTATTAGAGCGTAATGACGTATTTTTCTTTTACATTTGCAGGGTTTTGTTATATATATATATATATATAAATATGACTTTTGCATTAGGCATGCTTCAACTTCCGTTTTAATGCCGCTTTTACTTGCAGTGAAATATGCAACATAGACGTTTTTATATACACACAGTTACAACTGTTTATACACACATACATACATGGCAAAATAACTACAATATTTTGATATATATATTCATATGTGCCTTTTTATTTCATATTCATATATTTCATAGACAGGAAATGAATGAAAGTCGCATATGAGGAAAAACTAAGAAATATTCCACAAGCTAGCAAAGGAAGTGCCACGAGTATGTGTTCCTTATACATTTTTCCCTATAATTCTTACTATTTGTTGCTGCTGTGGTTACTTTAAACTAAGAAATAAATCTGTGCGGTTGCCTTTACATGTGCTCGTAAGTATGCACATTTCTGCCATATTTCACTTTCGCTTGAAATGAAGTTACTCATACGCACTGTAGCACCCGCAAGTATTTTCCAGAAATGCTTTGAAAGAAAAAAATAATGTAAAGCGGCAATTCTTCTGTGCATTTGCATGTGGTAACTAATGCAGAGAATATACTGTGAAGGTAAAATTTTTAAGAAAAGTGAAAGGGGGTGCTTGTCACCAATAGGAATGAATTTCTTACATTAGTAAGTAGGAAACAAAAACGCCGATATTCGGTTGAAAACAATATAAATTATGCGGCATAGGTACAAAATGTTCCCAAATCTTGGAGATCTAACCTATCTTCTCTCTTTCTATTGGTAATTATCAGCAATTTTTTAACTTTCTTAACTCATGTATTTAATTAGGGAGACGATTTTTTCATATGTTTCTGTACTTCACTTCTTCATCTCCTTGCTTTTTGGATGCCAAATTTTGGACTTGAAATCTCTTGCACTCATATTGCTGGAAAGGCCTCCATCCTCTCACTTTGCCATTTGTCTCTAAGTATAGCCTTTTTTGCTTTTCCTTTTATACCCCATTAAGTTCATAAGTATGCCATCTATTGTCAATCCAATTATGTGGAATATTTTAAGGCTCGTTCAACAGACCTTAAACGTGATATTGGATTTTCTAGCAGTGCATTATTACCAACGCCTCCGCTGTTTTTTGACTCATTTGGCCTACATTTCAAAATAATTATTTTTTATATAAAATTAGTATAACGAAATGAAAAAATATGCGATATAGATCGCGAAGTTAATTTAGTTTATAAATATAATCGTTACCAATTGACATAATGTAATCCAAATGTTATTAAATTGATATGAGATAAACTTCATAAATTAATTACTCATAAACCTATGAAATGATATGCAAATATCGATTGCAAATGCAATTATCCCTGTTAATTGTTTGCAATACAGATAATGGTTATGGGAGAAAGTGCTGCAAATTTGAGAAAAAATGTTTTTGAATGTAAGGAAATACATTGCTTTACATTAGGGTGTTTTGTTGTATAAAAAATTTTCTTCAAAGCAAGAAGCCTTTACAGGAAGCAAAAAGCACTGGCCAATGTCCAAAGAGTACTCGAGTTACGAATGGATCACTTATCTGCCCATTCTCTGCCTTTGAGACAGCGATGTTCCCCCCAGGAATGATGAACCCGAGCTCGCAATCGATGATGACAGAATTCCCCCACCCGATTATGACGAAGTAAGTACAGCAATAATATAAATAAAATTAAAAAAAATAAATGTAAGGCACGATAGCCTCCGAAGAGATGAAAGGCCGAGTTCTCTTCCAATTTGCGTCGTGCTCCTCTTGATTTTCCCTACAAATGGCCGGACGGGACCTACATGTTTTATGCCGACTCCGAACGGCATCTGCAAGAAAGATGAGTTTATCACTGAGAGCTTTTCATGGCAGAAATACACTCGGAGCGCTTGCCAAACACTGCCGAGGGGCCACCCCGCTTAGAAAAATTTCTTCTAATTTAAAAACTTTATTTCTAAAATTTTGATGTTGCTTTGCCCGGGGTACGAACCCAGGGCATACGGTGTGGTACGCGGAGCACGCTACCATCACACCACGGTGGCCGCGCAATAATATAATCAGTCTAAAAAAACAACAAAGACGCGTGCGGTGATGGATTACCTGCGGATCTGTTCAAATACGGCGGTGAGGAGTTGATAAGGGGCATGCATCAGCTTCTTTACGAAATATGGTCGTACGAGTGCATGCTTGACGATGGGAATCAAAAGTGTTCTTTGACCAGTTCATAAAAAGGGGGATGCTGCAAACTGCACCAACTATCAGGCTTTTAATATCGCATATAATGTACCGGCAAGCATACTGTGCGAAATATTGAAAACCACCCTAAATCGGCTGATTGTACGTAATCAGCGCGGCTTCAGACTTGGTTAATCTACCCTTCACCAGGTTTTCACATGCGTCGATTTTAAAGCCCCTTCGACAGCACGAAGAGGAGTTTCTTTATGCCGCTATGTCTGAATTTTGTTTCCCGGCAAGACTTATCGGCTCAGTCAGAATTGGGAAAGATCTCTCCAAGCCCTTCGAAACTAAATAAAGTTTAAAACACAGCGACCGCCTAACCTGCTATCGAAATTGATATCATCGGCCTGAACACCCGCAGAGTAAGTTCTGCTTACTCAAACCAGAAAGGAGCAAAAAGAAGGGTATGATAGCGAATGTGGATGTACTCGGTGCTATCGTCAAGCAAAGAGTCAGTGGATTTGCGCCTTGGAAATATAGCAATTGTTGGCAGCGAAAATTTTGAAATAGTAAAAGACTTTATTTATTTAGGAACCAGCATTATACAGAACAATAGCGTCAGTCCAAAAGCCAACGAAGAATCACTCTTTCGAACAAATGCTGATTTAGACTGAGTAGGCAATTGAAAAGTTAAGACTTCACTTGGCAAACGAAACTCATGCTCTATAAGTCACTTATCATACCCGTCTTTGTATATGGTGCAGAAGAATGGACCATGACAACATCAGATGAGGCGGCTCTGGTAATAAAATTCTTTGAAAAATGTATGGACCTCTACACGTTGGCGACGTCGAGTGCCGAAGAAGATTTAATTATGAGCTGTACGAGCTTTACATCAACATAGTCCAGCAAATTAAAACGCAGCGGATATGCTGGTTAGGCCATGATATGCGAATGAAAGATGACGCTCCGGCCCAGAAAGTGTTTCTATCGGAAACCACCCATGGAAGCAGAGGAAGACCAGGTGGAAAACTATTTAAATGCCATTGTTGTTAATAATTGGGCGCCAGTTAGCACAGCGAAGAAGCGACTGGCGGGTTTTTTGGATGGTCATAACCTTTTAAACGTAAGTAAGTACAAAGTAATGCATATCTCGCTGAACTCCTCATATAGCAAGTTAGAGTATATTTTTTTCAAAGCCCACATGAACTTTTAGATTACCCGAAAGTTGAAGCGGTAAAAGGTTTTTCAGTTAATTGAATTTTTTCAATTTAAACAATGTAACATAATTTCATTATGCAAATTTGTTTGCCACTGAAGCATAACAATGCAATAAAGCAAATAATAAAATTGAAAAAAGCAAAACTCAAAAAAATTGTAGTAAATATTTTAACGAGTACAAGGCAGTATGTATGCATGTATGTAAGGAAATTTCGTTTGGCTAGTGTAAGTTTGTTTAATCGACTCAATTAAATTAAAACACTTACAACTTTATCACTTTGATTCAATTTATCAACTGCATAACAATTAAATATTATTGTAAGCAACATTTATTCTTCACTTCATAATATGAACTGGAGAGAGAGAGAAAAAGAGATTTATTCACATGTGACCAGTGTTGCCAGAACTTTTTCAGAAAAAGGCTAAACGGAAAAAAGCTAAAAAAGGCTAAATAAAAATGTTTCAAGGCTAAGAAACTTTCATGCGTTTTATTAATTTTTTTCATTAATTTCATAAAAATATAATTTAAAGATGCTGTTTTAACTTAAAAGGGATGCTCGATTAAAAAAACCCCACTATAGTCTATTAGTTTTCGTAATAAGAACGCCGATAAAACTGTTTTTCAATAGGAAATCTCTTTTGCCCTATCAAAGAACCCATGAAAGATGTGTAAATTCTACATTTCACACTGGCTAGAACCTATTTTTCAAGTTTTTGGTATCTGTTTTTACACCAACTCAAAAAAGATGTATGGGAAAGCTGAAATCTGGAAATGAAATATTGAAGAAAATATTTTCGTGACATTTTCTGGGCTGGGCGAACCACTGCCGATGTGTGTGTAAATAAAGTTTTGAAATAGGCTATTATGAATACAAGAATTTTAAATCAGATGATGTTCTATTATAAAACAAAGCAATTGTATATGTGCAATAAAACTTATTGTAAGGTTATATACTATGGTATACTAATCTTTATTCAACCTCGTATAAGCTATATAATCTATTTTTAGTATTATTTTATTATAGCACCTTATGTAAGTATGATGTTCGTGAGCTACAAGCCTTATATAAAGGTCCTAATAGAGAAGTAATATCTTTTAATAAGGCCTAGAGTTAGTACGCCTTATTTTCTTTGCTCCATAAGCCTTATAATAAATTTGTTATATTCTACCTTACGGCTTATAATAATTCCTTACCTTAGTCTTATTCATATTGGTTTAAATCTTATACATCATTGCATAGCTCTTTTGTCTACATGCGGACTTAGAAAACCAGTAAACATAAAATTTCGCTCTGAAGCAGAGTTCGAAGCAGATGAAATAGCAATCAAATCGCGTGGCAAACACACGGAACGAAAACGATATCAGGTTGATGTACTTTGATAAAATTACTAAGCCTGATTTCTGCCAACCATTATGCTAGCATTCGTTATCGTTCCTTAGCCCTCGAGTTTGTAACATCTAGCCCGAATTCATTCAATGTTCTTAACATTGACCCTAGATTTTCAAAATTTTTAAATAATCTAAAAGAGCTAAATAGTTTCTGAAAAAAACTTAAGCTAAATAACAATTTCTTAGCTAAACGGAGAAAAATAGCTAAACCTAGTTTGAAAAAAGTTAAATGGCAATACTTTTTTTTCAATTGCGTACAGCACATTTACTCGCACACAGATAAGCCAGGCTATATAATAAAATGTGAAAATATATTTGGGTTGGGTTAGCATTTATTGTTAGTAAATATTAGATATGCAAACACACACACACACGCTATAACAATAATGTAGTTTGCATTTCGCATTTGCATTTTACCACAAAACCATAAACTTCTTCATTGCACAACAAAACAAACGAATGCAAATTAAATATTCTGCTGATGCAACATTGTTGCTGCAACATTGCACTTGGTAGTTGTTTTAGGTTATACTCTACATAGTGAACGACATGTAAAACGGATGTACGCTTACAAGTACACATTCATACAAACAAAGACATATGAAATTCATTTACTCTGAGCATATATATTGGGGACTAATGTAATTGTTGTTTTAAGCTCTAATGATTTCTTGTATTTACAACTGATTATAAATAGTATTGTTGTTATTGTTGTAAGTGCAGCTTACAATGTTGTTTAGTAGTATCTATTTACTGCTAGATTAAACAGAAAAACACTTTGTATCAGAATGTGGTATGTGCAATTGTATGTAATATACGTTCGTATCTATCTAAACTCACACAGTAGTTTATCAAGAAGCGTTCTGGAATGCAAAGAACCATCGGACAGATTTTGCTCAGGCCGTAGGACCATACATCTATAATGAGCTCCCGATCATAAAGGAATAGGGGTAACAAAACGGTCGATGAGTTGGAAAAAGAGGTGCATAACTCGATGTATCGTCGGTAGACGTCCTGTTCGTATTGTACCGATTTCTGGGGATTTCTGATAATTATGCATCATCTGCTAACGTTCGAATCGCTGAACTGTCGAATAAATAACTCCAATATTCTGTATTGCAAAATGGTCTTTATTAGACTACTTTGGGAGTAGTACTTCACAAATTCAATTATACTTCACTACTAGCGTTTTTAAATCAAACTTATTCCTCGGCTTGCGCTGCTTTTATACTCTCTGTTGCCTCGTTCGCATATTTCTCCTAAAGTCTATACTTTTCACGAACATGGAACAGTTTATGTATATCGCATACTTGGTTATTTAGCTAAATGCGTGTGTATGTGTGAGTAACAACTTCTGCTCTGAGCTAATGACTACATATGTATGTGTATGAGAGATATTCTTCGTCGCCTTCTATGTACGTGTGTAAATGGATTGCTGTGATGTGTTCATGTACGCATGTGTGCCTGCTTGCTGTTTTTGTTGTTGTGATGATTTACTAATAGCATACTGATGCTTTATATTCGCCACAGTATCTTACGCTCGCAAGATTAATGCTCCAGCTACTAAAGGCGGCAGAGTTTCCACACATCAAGCAGTAATTAAGTTAGGTCCTAGAAAGCTTCTAGTATTTGCTAAGAGGACGGAATTATTCTATAAAATCAGTCCTGGTACCTGATTGGGTTCTTGCTTTTGTTCGTCAAACAAATTCTGATAACACTATGGACACATTCAGTCTATGTGAGGTCTTTATTGACCGGCCAGTTCAACCTAACCTAAACTTTATTTCTTTCATTATTATTTAGACATTATTTCAAGGTATGCATTTCTATATGCATTCCAGTTGGAATATATCTACGTGCGTGTGTTTTTAATTGCATCAGTAATTGGTTTCAGTATATATGTAAATATTTGCATGGCCTGTCTGAAACACCATTTATTCATGCTCCGTTTTCATTAGAGTTTGTAACATTTAACCTTGCAAATAAGTGTGCTTAGCTGTAATACTTGAATAAAATATACTCAAATAGATATATATTTGTAACTAGATATATAAAGTTTGTACAATGAGTGTAGCTACCCTGAAATAAATCGTAAGATTTATCCCTAAAGAGAGTAGTCTGCGATTGCACTCTACAGGTATAATTAGTCCCCTTTTAGCACGTTTTGTTTATAGTCGAGATTAGTAGTTTAAAATTTATGACAGAGCTCACTTTTATCTTTCCGCCTTCGGAGATCCCAGACATTTTGGCCGTGTATTACAGCTGACCTCTTTTATAAATTATTACCTTTTTGCGCACAAGACCTTTCTGCATTGGCATTGTTGAAAAGTGAGCAGTTTCAAGTCCGGGTTGCTTTTAGGATTATTTGGACACTACTATCAAACCTATTCGAATGTGTTCCTGCATTGAAAATTTCTTGTATAATTACATTCGGGATAATTTTGCAACTGAGCTGAGGAATATTTCGAGATTGCTATAGAAATCAATTCAGAACTATTTCGGATTGTTTTCGTCATGATTTTCGATTGTTTTTTGGGGCCCATTTTCATATTATTTCGATGTTATCCTCGGATCATTTCTCGACATTTTTCTAATTGTTAGAAAGTCAGTTTTGGGCTAGCTTTGGATAATTTTTGTAACATTTCGGCGTAATTTTCAGATTGTGTTTGGAATCATGGCGCGACTATGTCGGATAAAATCAGGACTATTTTGGTCTAGTTCTGGGTAATTTTTTGATCACTTCGGGATAATTTTCGCACTTTGTTTGAAAACATATTTGTTACAAGCTCGAGACTATTTGAGGTCTTTCGGGACAGAGCGTAATCATTTCGGGGCTATTTCTATAATAATTCTTTATTTGTACGGGACGTTTTACGATTGTTGTTTTCTTAATAATTTCGTATTATTTTGGATCATTTCGGAAAAATTTATGGATCATTTTGGATTTATCTCTAGAATAAATTTACGATTGTCTGCGTTATAATACGGGATCTTTTTAGGACTTTGTGAAGATTATTATACCTTTCATGAAAATGAAATGGTATATTAATTTCGTCACGAAACCGAAAATTGTAAGTCCTTAAAGGAAAATAGATAGACCCACCATTAAGTATACCGAAATAATCAGGTTGAAGAGCTGAGTTGATTTAGCATGTCCGTCTGGTCTGTTTGTATGCAAACTAGTCCCTCAATTTTTGAGATATCTTGATAAAATTTGTGAGCGGGTGTATTGGGTGTCCGATTAGACATTTATCGGAACCGACCGGGATCGGACCACTATAGCATATATCCTCTATACACCGTTTTTCAGAAAAAGAGGATTTTGTAATATCTTACCCAATCAACAGATTGAAGCTTCAACTTCACCATCTACTTTCGTATATTGCACATATTGTTGCCTGAAAAAATGTTGAGATCGGTCGTATATATAGTATATATCCCCCACAACCGATTGTTCAGATAAGGAACTTTTCGTAATTACTGCCCTATTTTAAGAGCTAGAGGCTTCAAATTTCAACGAATGCTTACGTATATAACATATATTGTTGTCTGAAAAAATCATAAAGATCGGTGGTATATATAGTATATATCTCATACAACCGATTGTTCAGATAAGAACTTTTCGCAATTTCTACCCATTTTAACAGCTATAAGCTTCAAATTTCACCGATTGCTTACGTATATAGCATATATTGTTGTCTGAAAAAATCATAGAGATCGGTTGTATATATAGTATATATCTCATACAACCGATTGTTCAGATAAGAAACTTTTCGCAATTTCCACCCCATTTTAACAGCTATAAGCTCAAATTTCACCGATTGCTTACGTATATAGCATATATTGATTTCTGAAAAAATCATAGAGATCGGTTGTATATATAGTATATATCTCATACAACCGATTGTTCAGATAAGAAACTTTCGCAATTTCTACCCCATTTTAACAGTTATAAGCTTCAAATTTCACCGATTGCTTACGTATATAGTATGTATTGTTGTGTCAAAAAATCATAGAGATCGTGATATATATAATATATATATGATGGTATATATAGTATATATATATAGTATATATAATTTTTTTACAATTTCGGCCCATTTTAACAGCTAGAAGCTTCAAATTTCACCAAATGCTTACGTGTATAGCATATATTGATGTCTGAAAAATCATTGAGATCGGTGGTATACATAGTATATATCTCATACAACCGATTGTTCAGATAAGAAACTTTGCGCAATTTCTGCCCCGTTTTAACAGCTAGAAGCTTCAAATTTCACAAATGCTTACGTATATAGCATATATTGTTGTCTGACAAAATCATAGAGATCGGTGGTATATATATTATATACTTCATATAAACTGTCATTTTGACCCCTTTTTTACGGCTAGAAGCTTCAAAATTCATCAAATTTCATCAAATAGTTACGTTTACGTCATATATTTTTGAAATACGTGATTCGTAGTCATAGTTTTTACATGCAGACCACAAAAAACGTGAAGCTTTGCAACTCACACAGATTACCTACCTATTTTTTATTTTATATTTATCTTAAAAATCGTTTAGATATGTTCAAATTTCACCAAATGCTTACGTGTATAGCATATATTGTTGTCTGAGAAAATCATAGATACCGGTGGTATATATAGTATATATCCCATACAACCGATTGTTCAGATAAGAAACTTTGCGCAATTTCTCCCCATTTTAACAGCTAGAAGCTTCAAATTTCACTATATGCTTACGTATATAGCATATATGTTGTCTGAAAAATCATAGAGATCGGTGGTATATATATTATATACCCCATATAAACTCTAATTTTTGCCCCCTTTTTACGGCTAGAAGCTTCAAATTCATCAATTTCATCAAATAGTTACATTTACGTCATATATTGTTGAAATACCTGATTCGTAGTCATAGTTTTTACATGCAGACCACAAAAAACGTGAAGACTTTGCATCCTCACACAGAGTACCTACCTAGTTTTTTATTTATATTTATCTTAAAAATCGTATCGCATACATAGGTATGTAGATCTGTTCACTATATACTTCTTATCTTATACATCCGATTATTCGGAGATTACGAACGGGATAAGATTATTGTTCAGCCCCATTCATGAAAGGTATGAAGTCTTCGCACAGCCGAAGACAGTCCCGTTCTTACTTGTTTTGGATTGATTCCGGAACAATACAAATTTTTTGTATAATTTTCAAAAGTCCATAATCTGTAAGTATTCCGGGTAGAAAGATATCTGTTCGATCGTATTCATAGGCGACCAGCAAGGATCTCTCCGAGAGTATGAGTAGGTTTACGAAGCAGGTCTGTCCGACAGCAACCGTATGCGTACAAAGAGGACGTGTCGAACAGTAAGGGTACAAAGGAGAGTAGAAATTTGACCTGTCCGACATTACCCGTTCGGGACATAAGTGGTCTCTCTATAGGTCATGCTCAAACGGACGGGAGGACTTCAACTCGTATAAAGATATCCTGCTTCCTGCGCAGCATACCAGATCATCCTACGGCTATCAAATTTTGTGCAGGGTATAAGCACGACATCTGTGAATGATTTTGCATATAGCGGTATGAACAGTATCAATAGGACTTATATAACGTTATAAGCTTCCCATTTAATTGCAAATAATTAATTATAATCACCCTTTGTAAATATGTTTACTACGATATATGTATGTATCTGTTGAGATGTTTATGTATTTAATACGTGTTTGTGTTTTATTAGTATTTATTTAATGGTTAAATACTTATGGTTGGTCAATAGTTTACAATTATTCTCTAGTGCATTTGTTGTTGTAATTTTATTGACTACATTTTATTAACACATTTATTATATGTATACATGTGTGTGTATCTACATGTGGACTTGTCAATTGCACAGTTATTCATAACAGCTCACTAATAGATATCATCAACATATTTCAAATGCAGTCGATTGTGGTTTTTGTTAGCAATTAGTGAGATCTCTTTTGACCGCAAATAAAGCAATTAATGATTTAATGAAGAATATGCCAAAAATCGGAATATAATTTATTTGCATACATTAAGTGTTTAGTTATAAATATGTATTTATTAAATAACAGCAATAAATTTGAAATCAATACATTTACGTATACTATCAAAACTAAAAGCAAGTCCCAACTAGGACTTCACACGTTGTTGCTTGTCGTCAGTTGTTATGCACGCCTCAGCTTGCTGTAATGGTTGCACCATCTTTATTGATCAAATCACTGTTATTGTTGTATTGTGATGCAATCGTATCCACACTGATAGCTCTCCTATTCACTTGTGGAATACACAAATGATAACAAGATTCTTGTTTTTTCTAACCAGCCAAAGCTTCTGGCTTTTTCAAGCAATTTCCTCTTGCCTTATATCTCTTACAAAAATTTTCATGTGTAAACATGTTTGCTCGCGGTAATATGATACCGGTCCAATAATGTAATATAGAAAAGTTTTCAATTTGTTACCGAGAATTATCGATTTGTTACTGAAGCGTTATCAATTTGTTATCAGCGTGCTATCGATTTGTTGCCGAAAACGTATAGATTTTTTTCGATATTTTTTCTAAAAATTATCGCATTAATTTCAGAATTTACCAAAAGGTTATCGATTTTTTCTTAAAGTTATCAATTTGTTATCAGCGTGCTATCGATTTGTTGCCGAAAACTTACAGATGTTTTATCGATTTAATTTTCATATTTTATCAAAAGGTTATCGATTTTTTCTTAGTTTCAATTTGCTATCGCTGTATTACCATTTTGTTATCTTCGTGTTATCGATTTGTTATTGAAAAGTGATCTATTTATTACCGAAAAACTATCAACTCTTTGCCCTGGTTGTACCACTGGTATTGTTGTTACTTTCTGAAAGGGTTGAATATTTAGACATTATTTTGCACAAAAAACTATCCTTGGAAACCGATGTGGAAAAATAGGGTTAGGCAGGCCGTGGTTTCCTTGTACTGCTGTAGGTATCTACCTATCGCTATCGGAAAGGGATGAGGCTCTCGGTACTCGTACACTGGCTTAAGAGATGGGCTATGACTTCGGGCACTGTAGCCTCTTACTTCTGTAGGTTCGACTTTATCTCTAACAGATCGGACTATTGTGTGTCGTTAACTGCTCTCTGTACAATCCTCACCCCAGTCATTCCCTTGGATGGTCCTTTGCTGGATATAGATCCTGTACTTTCCGGTCACATCTCGGGAACGAAAATATGACAATTAAACCTTCTAGGCCATAACGCCCCTCACCGTATTTCATGAAAAAACTTGAGCCTAGCCTGCTAATCATGTTTATGATACATTCATATTTGTAACAGCATTCCTCACGTAGGTGCGGTTGACGATTGGTTTGCAAAAGCTCTAAGCTATAAAGATTTGTATTGCCACTTAATAATTCGCTTGAATAAAATCTCTTTTATGATTAAGATTATCTGTGTCCGGGCATAGTGATGTCCGAGCAACTACCATACCATACTGATCTCTTAGCTGCATCGTACAAATGAATCGAATAAAGATGGCTGAAGAGATTTCTGGATTCCGATGGCCACCTGTGGTCTGCTCCTGCTTCGATGGGCCTCAGTTTGGGAGGCACCACCTCCTGGAGTGTAGCAAGATCCTCTGGGCGTAAATGGATGGCAGGAGGTCTGCCGAAATGAATGGGTTATCTATCAATAGTCTTGGGTTTTGCCAGGACTCTATTCATGGTAATCCATGCGGTACGTCTCAATATACTGGAAACCCCATCCTGCTGCAACTGTATGAAGGAACGAATCATCGAGTGAAGGTGGAATCATCAAGTCACCTTATGCTTGGATGGCAAGCTTTTGTCGAACTAGGCGTAATTATTTTGGTCTCGCCTCTCTTGGATTTCGGAGAATTTACCTCATTCGAAGCTATATCGTTTCTATGCAACGACTCTCTAAGTAGCTATAGCTTACGTCAACATTATTTTATGTGGTATCACAATGGGCCTTCCTCCTGGCCAAGTGAGCTTCCCCTACCAGCGCATCTACCACCTTACCTAACCTAACATTAAGTCCTTGGACAGCTCTCGTCAACTTATTAACATTAGTTTTCTAGATGTACACCTGTATGTTTTACTCGTCGAACTTCACAAGTACTTGATATTCACGCCTTTTTCGTATTTTTTTCTTTATCGTCTATATTTTAACTTTTTTCTTGCTTTCGCCTCTTATCTTTTATTTATCATTTTGCATCTTACATCTACTTTTTACGCTATAAATATTAAATATATGCCTTCTTACAAAATGAGTGTCATTATCATATTATTTATGCACATTCTAAATGCATTCATGTTAGAATCACACACATGCATACATACACATATTCATCGATAAATGGGTATTCAAGTAAGCTTTGTTCAAATATTATATCTGCTTATTGAATTGTAAATAATTTGCTACGCGATTCATATATTCATATATTATTCTTGTGTCATATTATTCTTGGCTTATACGATGTTACTCCATACATTGACAATTGAATTCTCTTTGTTTATTTACTTGCAGCTCTTACTTATAGTATGTAAATATACAAGTGTGTGTATGCCTATTCAGATATTTGATTTACTTTTACGCTACCGGATGCAATTTCAGCACAATATTAAGCTGTGTCTCGGCGTAAGTGCACGTGCACTCACGAATGGATAACTACCACACACACATACATACACGTATAAATAATACTGCGCTTAACAGTATAAGGTCTTGATAAGTACATATGTATGTGTGCAAGTATGCGTGTATGCATTTACATATATTTGCATTCACTTTACATTTTAAGTGCGCCAAACGCTTACACACATACATTCATACATATCTAATACATGCAAATACGAGTAAGCTCATCGACTTATAAAAATATCAACATTTCAAATCTGCTTTTACAGTTTTGTAATTTTTGTTGTAGCGCTTGTTGTTCACACAATTTAAAGGTATTGCTTTTCATCCATATAAATGTAAGGCGCGATAACCTCCGAAGAGATCTAAGGCCGAGCTTCTCTTCCAATTTGCGTCGTGCTCCTCTTGATTTTTCCCTACAAATTGGCCGGACGGGACCTACATGTTTTATGCCGACTCCGAACGGCATCTGCAAGGCAGATGAGTTTTCACTGAGAGCTTTTCATGGCAGAAATACAACTCGGAGCGCTTGCCAGACACTGCCGAGGGGCGACCCCGCTTAGAAAAATTTTCTTCTAATTGAAAAATCTTATTTCTAAAATTTTGATGTTGCTTTGCCCGGGAGTTGAACCCAGGGCATACGGTGTGATAGGCGGAGCACGCTACCATCACACCACGGTGGCCGCCATCCATCCATAAAAACATGGCATTATTTTCCTTAGTTCATAGTTCATCTGGTATTTACAGTAAGGGATTGCGGTAAGAGAATTTCAAATTTGTAGTTCAATGCAAAATATATCGTATTTTGTAAAATTGCCAAAATGCAAATCGTTTTGCATATAGTGCACCTTTTCGTTTGCTGTTCAGCTTTGTTTGCTTTAGATCTTTTCAATTTCATCAATAGACAAATTGTCTCCAAGTTGCTTGCGTGTGTGTGTGTATTTGTAAATTTTCATGTTGTATGTATTGTAAATAACCGAATTTCAATAATTTGTTCTAACTATGCCTTTATCTTGACCGATAAAGTACTGCATTGCAATGTTTTGTTGCTATTTCTTACATATCGAACATGTGTATGCGCCTAGAAGTAGGCTTTGTTTATTTTGTTTGCAACGCTTTGCATCGGAAATGTTTTCACAAATATTTAATTCTGTTGCTGTATGCATGTAAATCAAAATGTATATGTATTGTTAATGGAAGAAAGTGAAAATGAAATATTAAATATATATGTGTGTATGTGTAAAACTGCTTTAGTCCTTTCGTTTGTGTTTTGGATTGTCATTGCAGATTGTGTAAATATGATTTCATTTGTGTTCTTGTCACTGGCTTGTGTATGCTTCTGTTTAGATATATGTATGTATGTATGTTATGGCTGCGTAAGTAAGTAACTGCATGTATTTAAGCATGTTGAAAGCCTTGATCTAGCAAAATATTTGCTTGCTCTTCTAAAAGATCTTCTTTGTCTTGTGGAATCAGCTTCTCAGCTAAATATCCAAACAATTCTTCAAGGAGAGAAATGTGGTTACACAGCTACATATCTAAGCTGTATGGTCCACATGCAAATGAACTATTTTTTTGTTTTTCTAATTGCAAATTACAACAAAGGATAATCAAAGGATGTGTTTGAATTCAGAGCTTTTCCGAGGTAGAAGTAGATGTAAAGGAAGGAATAAGGTAGAATTAGAGGTTTGAAATAAAAGTTAAAGTGGCAAAAGGGTAAAGATACCGGTAAAGGTAAAGGTAAATGTAAAGGTAAAGGTAAAGGTAAAGGTAAAGGTAAAGGTAAAGGTAAAGGTAAAGGTAAAGGTAAAGGTAAAGGGAAAGTAAAGGTAAAGGTAAAGGTAAAGGTAAAGGTAAAGGTAAAGGTAAAGGTAAAGGTAAAGGTAAAGGTAAAGGTAAAAGTAAAGGTAAGGTAAAGGTAAAGTAAAGGTAAAGGTAAAGGTAAATGGAAAATAAATGTAATGTAAAGGTAAAGGTAAAGGTAAGGTAAAGGTAAAGGTAAAGGTAAAGGTAAGGTAAAGGTTTTTTGGATTAAGGATGTAGAATGTTACGCTATCCAGTGCAACTCGGTTAGAGAACTTAAGAACTTATCATAAGAGATCAACGTCAATTGGGATTTCAGTTAAAATGTGTTTTGGCAGAGGTTGTGCTGGTTAAGTGGACCAAGCTTTCCAAGGCTTGGTTAGGTTGAACTGGCCGGCCTATAAAGACCTCACATTAAGTGAATGAGTCTATATTTTGAACTGGCTGGCCCGCCCAATACTTTACATAGGACTGAATAAGTCCATAGTGTCACCGGATATGTTAAACGACCAATGAAAACCAGATTTGGTGCTAGAACTTATGCCATAAAGTAACTGCGTTCTCTTAGGCAAATGACAGCAGCTTTCAAGGACCAAGCTTTACTCCTGCACAGAGATTTGGCTAATATGTCGCCCCTAGAAGATGGAAAGTTTGACCTCGTGTGTTCAAGCGAGAACACAATTCCCGAGCAGTGCTAAAATTTTAGACAATACTATGATCAACCAGTTTAATGCGGTCACGTCCCTTCGCCGGATGATGTGCCGACTAAGCGAACCGAAGTACTACAGTTGGCGACGGCACAGCAATATGTTTCTTTCACTTTGGTTCCGCTTCCTGACTTTTGCAATTTTGGTGGAAACATCTTGGAAAAATTTGTCTTCTTTCCAATCCAAGTACCTTTTGACTGGTATAAGACGAGTTTGCCACAGAAGGAGAGCCTGGAATGAACCAGAAGGTTCGACGTGGTCGAACCAAATCGTTCCACGATGTTCTAGTTAGATAACGTCTAGTGCGTTCAATAAAAGACCTCACATTTGAAGGAATGTAACCCATAGTGTTACTAGAATTTGTTTGAAGAACAAACGTAAGAACCCAATCAGGTTCCAGGATTTTATGTTATAGATAACCTCCTCTTGACACACACTAGAAGTTTTTTAGCACCCAGATTCTTTGCTGCCTCGAGATCTGCAGCTCTGCCGGCCCTTATAGCTGGAGGCTTCACCCTGAGCAAGCACAGGAGACGAACACAGAACGTGCTCAACCGTTTACTTCATTGAGCTCAAACTTCCTACATCTTCTGTGAAAGCACTGCCATAGCTTAGTTAAGTTGAAAGGTCTGCGGCCCGATTTAGTTATCAGGCAGACATTTAGAAAACAATTTCGCCCTTGTGATCTTCAGTGATCACGCTACCCATATAACGGCGATAATGAATGTGGGACCATTTTTATCGAGAGATCGGCCACACCCAGTGAACAACTGTTTGCTGTCGCGGCCACTGAGATCTCGGCCTGGAGTGTGAATAGCTGCTCTGAGAGGAATAGAAGACGCCAAACAACGTGGGAGGCGAAAGAGGTCTCCCCAGATCGCATCAATGCAAGAGTCATCGGTAAATATGTCTGAGCAGAGTACATAACTCCACAACATGAATAGTCAGAAGCCATGCCTAGTTTCTAACATGATAAGATCCCTTCACGGGTTCTTTCTATAGCAGTTCTATCAAAGATATACTGGCATTATTCGTCTTCGAAGAGTCTCCTTCTTCGCTACACACGCATAGGAAGAATAAGAAAAAGAAGAAATACTATCCATTGCAAATCACTCCTCAATTTGATGCTCACTGTATTTCATCTCCTACTGAGTCTCACATGGGAATATATTTTATGAATTCTTATGACAGCTTACAGCAATAAACATAAATTGTTGCGTAATACTTGCGAAACACTAAACAAATAATCAACAAAAGCAAATGCTATTGTTTAAGTAGAATTGAAATAAGAAAACAATTTACAACCATAATATTTTCGTAATAATAACACATAGTTGGTACGCTTCGTTCGCTCCCCCATTCCCTCCCCATATCCTCATCTTGCCAACTGGTAGATAGGTTTCTGTGTGGAACAAACTGGTCTTATTGTTTGTTGTCTCAAGACCTATCTATCACAACAGATTGTCACTAGTTGAATATGTGAATGAATCTTAATGTGTTATAATATATTCCGTCAAGAGATCACAGTACAACACGTATCGGCAGCGACAACAACAAACAACACAACTGCAGTCCAAGGACAACAAGTCAAAAGCAAAAATGGCAGGAGTAAAATTGTCGCGTAGGGATCAGCAGCACGTGCAGCACATAGTGTGTATTTGTCCTGTGTGCGTGCGCATAAAAACTGTAGCATAAGCTAAGTCGAGAGAAAAGAGTTATAAAGCGCGACAAGGTGTTTAATTGTGCTAATTTGATAACAAAAAAAGAAAAGGATATGTAATACGCGGGCAACGCACGAGACAAATGCTTTTGTGATATGTGGAGATAATAAACCCTGCTACGCAATACACACACAACACACACACTCGTCATTCGCATGCATGCATAGCATGCAAAGCATGTAATGCGATAGGGAGCAGAACAGTAAGAGGATAAGGGAAGCATAAAAGGAAAAGCACACAATTGTTTATTGCATGTTTCTATCTAAAGCTTTGTCTGAAGGCATAAGTGTAACCCGCAGCTCCGTCGCATGAGAAAGGCGTGAATGTATGAAGTACTCGTGAAGCTTATGATTCTATACAACATGTGTACATCAATAAAACTTGGTTTTTAAATAACCTGTCAGGGCTCTCGTCCACAAGAGTGAAGCAGTAAACAGTCAGTGGTACCTTTATCAGATAACAAATAATTTCAGGCTATTGTAGGTCTCCTCAATTAGAGCTTCGTCTGCTTCTTGTTGGTTGCAACGCGGATCAGCGGCAATTATCGTTTATTATCGACCTTATAAACGCAAAAGCGAAATCATCGTCATCGTTGGATTTGATTTTGGCTGCTATCGTGGAATCATCTGCAGGTGTTACTAGCACTTGATATAGTCGATTTATATTGACGTTTTATCGATATCGATTCATAAAAAAGTCTGACGAGTCATCATTAACAATCAACAACGCGCAATAACAAGTTATAACACTCTAAGAAATCGATACGCTTCGATCACAATCGATAGCTTTTTGAAATAGCTGGATAAGCATTTCAGTATAGAAACCGTAACTTCTGTTTCCAGATCGCGATAGTTTTCTGACAATAATTGATGACTTTCGTGTGAATTAATATCTATGAGTGTGAGTTTGTCACATAATACAGCGAGTAGAAATTCGAAGTTGTCGATACCCAATCCATAAAACTACGCGCTAAAAATCGCTAATCATTCTGGAGAACAAATCGATAACTTCATTCATAAAATCGAGCACTGTACGGTAGGTAATCGAAAAATAGTCGATATCTATTCGATCTGATCAAAGATATCGTTGCGACCGCCAGTGTGGTTTTAGTGTTAGCGTGCTCAGCCTACATACAGCGAAGCAACTCGGTTCGAGTATTGGGCAAAGCAACATCACAAAAATTAGAAACAAGTCTTTTCAGTTAGAACAACGCTTTTTCTAAGCGGGGTCGTGCTTCTCGCATTGATGTGCCAACACTCCTGAGTGTTTTTCTACCATAAAACTTCTTAGTGAAACCCATTGCCTTCCAGATGCCGTTTTCGAGTCAGGTACAACATACAGAGTCCCGATGCGCTACCAATTTTTTGTGTGGAAAACCAAGAGTCAGAATAAAGGGAAAAATGGATATGACGGAGGGAGTAAGGGAAACAGAATTGGTACATTAACGGTTAGAGGAAGGGGAACACAAAAAAAGATAAAATATAAAAAAGGGGGGAGGAAATAATAAAGGGCATCATCCTAACAACCGGCCGTCCGCTTGCTAAAACAACGTTCCAACAAAGTCCAGGTATCAAAAACGTAATAGCATGGGAATGCAGGAATAAAAAGAAACTAAAAAAAAAAACCAAAGCTAACCCAGGGCCGATCGAAAAATGCGCCAGATCATATTTTTAGCACACACGAACAGTCTTTTTCCTAAATATGAATATGTGTACAACAGAATCAGAAAGAAGTACACGCCTGCACAAATATGCAAAAAATCGAGGATGAATTTGAGCACAAGTGAGTGCAAAGGAGCATACCTACAGCCAGTTTTTATATCTTTCGTGCGTTTATCGTGAGCGATGTTCTATGAGAGACTAGTACTAATTTTTTCTGTCTGAGTGGGTATCTAGACTGGTCTTCGTTTTAAATAATTATAACGCTTTGTTGACCTTTATGAGTCTACATTAACCGTCGATGGATCTCTTTTGACCTATGGATACTGCCGGACAGATTCTCTCTTCTACACCGTTCTCTTCTCGTGAGTACTTACAACAGACCTCTTTGTGCCCCTGCGGCCCTGGCGTCTCGGAGACTCAGTGTCGATGACAGGACACTAATTATCTTCCTTTCTTGTTCTCTAGTACAGTCAATACCCTGACTTTACTGTCGTATATAAACATATTTGTATCCCTACGATATATCAGTCCGATAGATGCCTAACTTTATACCTCTTATGTTTTGTAGCATGTCCTAGGAAGCAGAACAATTAGTTGAGAGCCGTCAGGATGATACAAACCAACCACAACAAAAAACAGAAATAACACACCTTATCCACATTACAAAAACTAAAAATATGTATCATTACTTTCTGCATAACAATACAATAGCAGTATAGCAGAACAAAAACAGAACATTTTACAAATGCAACAATTAGTTGCAACAAACAAAAACGACTTGAAAACAAACAACATCAAAAAGCTTGTAGTGGCAACAATAAAGCGTAATAGTTTGATAACTGTACCTGTAACAGTATTGCAAAAGACCAACAACCGACTTAAAACAACAAATAACAAAACTAAAAATGCAACAAACAAAATAAACACGAACAGGCGACAAAACGACAACGACAAACGACAAAAGGGTTATGACAACAATAGTAACAATAGTCTTTGAAATGTGTAGTAGCAAACATTTAGTCCAGCCAGAATGCATATACCACAATTTACTTATACAAATTTCGCATGAAATATATGCCACAAAGAGATATATCTGTGTAGGAATATGTACAATTATGGTCTGCATTAGAGAACACCAACTGACCAAAGCCACATTACGTTGCGACACCTAAGCCTCGCCCATAGCAATAATAAATACCTAATTCATACGGAATACAACCCCACACAAATTAGATATTGTAAGCGGATATTGCAATTTCGACTCATCACTATTCACACCGCTAGTAAATAATTGCTGCACAACTAGCTAAGTAAGCAGATGACGTGGCAAACAACTACAATACAACATGTACACAGCGAGGCCAGACGACATTTCACACACATGTAGCGACAGTGACCACGAGCGCAAACGAGATTATGCACACCTACATACACGTGTAATCAAACATTTTGAGCAGTGATTACATATGTACAAGCATATGTACTGACATAAACTACTGATATACATGGGTATATAGCCAAAGCCAATTGAGTATGCAGAGACGAGAAGTAAAACAGAAACTACTATCGTGATGACATGGCTGTCGTGAAGTCTCGAGACCCTGGATAGTAAAACATCAATGAACGGCCAATGAGAGTATAAAAAGAGCGCAATCAAAGAATTCATAATCAGTTGTTAGTGAAGTCGCACAGTCGTTCAACTGTGAGTAGTACTATAAATAACGAAATTTTTAAACGTTTTATTAGCTTGACTTGACAGGCTGCACGACGGACGGCGTTGTGAACGCATTCGTTTAATGGAATTTAAGTACAACTCCCGATCAGCTACAAGCTTGAAACTTGGAATAGAGTCAGAACCCGATGACAATGCAGTAGAGAAATATAATACGCTGCTAGGTGGCGCAGGGTCAAGATATCCACAAAATCGTATTGTGGTCCGCTTGGCTCATATTTGGAACACGTGAATATATACAAGAATAGAAGCGACACATGAAGACAAAACATCGCGCAGGTGGCGCAACCGGATCGAGTATATTCAGCAAAAATCGTATTTGTGGTACCGATGTGGCTCATATTTGGAACACATTGATACATACAGAATAGAAGCGCGACTATGACATTGCCGCTAGGTGGCGCAAGATCGATATATTCACGAAATCGTATTGTGGTGGTCCGATTGGTGGCTACATATTTAGAACACATAATACATACGTGAATAGAAGGCGACCTCTGACAAACGAATGATACCGCATGCTAGGTGGTGAAAAGATGCGAGATATTCCAAAAAATCGTATTTGTGTGTCGATTGGCTCTATTTTAGAGGACACATAAGACATACATGACTAGCAAAGCGACTATGATGACCGATTGGCTCATATTGGAACAAATATAATACAGTACGTCCGAAGTAGAAGTGACATCACGCGTGATTTGGAGGTCGAGGAGAGACAAGAATACGTGTCGCTAGACAGAGTCGAGTAAAACCTGTGGATGAATCAATAATGAACAAAATAGAATGAGAAATGAATGGACAATTAAATAAAGCATAAAAATGTTATGAAATATTTTATTTTAACATGAGTTAAACTGTTTTCATACAACAGTACCTACACGCAGTCATATACATACAAAGCTAGAAAATATTACGTAGGTTCTAGGTACATAGTCATCGACACTCCTCAGCTATCTAGGGCGTGTGATTAAACAATTAATAAAAGCGTTGACGCGTAAAATTTCTATTGATAGTCATAAGTAATACTCAACTGAATCTTAATCGTTATGCCTACTACCTCACATTTTTAGAAATTTCATGCGTCCAACGCTTTATTAAATTGTTTGATCAACGCCCAGATAGATGAGGAGTGTGATGGACTAGTACTAGTACCTACGTAAGTATTTATTCTAGCTGTTAATATTGATTATACTTCAGGTTAGCAACGTGGTTCAATGTGCGCGAACGGTATTTAGACTTAAACAAATCAATTATTTTATTACATAATTAAGATGCGGAATAATTTATTTGTCCACAGGTCTGTGGTTCGAGCAACATAGACCGCAAATAATGAATCGAGAATTTATAAAATTCGTACATTTTACATCAGGGGAGGACAGTTTGTTCGAATAATCTTTCGGACAGGCACGAACAGCAGGATATGCCCAAACAGGGGACAAGAGGCGATATGCCCAAGATAGGTAAAATTGAAAATTTCCAGTAGCCTGAAAAAGAAGGTGGAAAACCGTGTGATTATGGATACAACTACAGCCCTTTTGGCACGACACTTCAAGGGTCTGGAGACCCTTAGAATAATGTGGAGGAGATATGTCTGTACATCCTGATGGGAGACAGGCAACAAGAAAAATTTAATATAAAACGAACCACCGTAGATAATGGCGAACGCAGACTGAACATAATACGAAGATCGTGAATATGATCTGCACAACACGTTCACAATAACATCTAAGATGTGAAGAACAGCATTGAGACAGGACTGCAGCAGTTAATAGCTGGAATGTAGACGGACAAAGTACCTCCCCAATATTCGGTCGCTAGCCAAAAGAATTTTTCTACAGAAAGCGCCGAGGCATAACTAGTCACTGATAACACTCTGCTTGAATAGTATGCTTTTATTATTTGTTTTGGATGCAGAAGCTCTACTAAAGGTAGGAGAGTGACTGCAGAATGTGAATGCCGATACGATACAACTCCAGATATAAATACCTTCTGTATCGATTGACCACGGAGACAATTTTTTGCGCTCTCGCACCTTCGCCTACACGGTGATGATTCTGTAGTCAAACGTACCCGCTGTGTGAAGGGATGGGAGAATAAGGTTGCAGCACATACGTAGATGGTGATGACTCATCTAGCATGCGCAGTGGATAAACCTGATGAGCTTGAATTTACCTGTCGAAACGCGAAGAATTGTAAAAATGCTGTCATGTCAATGACTCCTTCTATCAAAATGAAAAACCTTAATCCCAATCTATAGGCATAAGTTCTTGTTTCGAAATTGCGAAAAGTGATGGTCATCGCACGTCGCAGCGAATTTTATGTACTCCTGTACGCATGGCCAAGTGTTGTTGAGTGGAATATTGCATAACTCCCTGCACCGCCGGCTCTCATCTATACACGTGCCTTCTCGGCATAGTTGCTGCGTGAAGGTCTTGCGGGATTTTCGGCACAACATAATCGTTAAACGATATCGTTGATAGTTAGCGTGATGCCGCAAAAGTAGAGAAATGTTGCTTTTAACCCTAATTTTCAGCATGGCTTTACGCGAGTATATATAATATTTGTTTGAAAGCGAGCCAGGAACGAGATCTTCAATCATCGTATTAATTAGAGTGTGTTACGGATAGAGCTGCCTGCAATACTAAGCGGGCAGTGAAGGGGTAGCAGAAATGATGAAAATTAATGGAGCGCTATAGACTATGAATGTGTCTAGATAGGCTGGCGGAGGTGTTATACGACATGCGGCTGTTTTGGCACGAACTGTTTCGTGCATATGTAGTGAATAAAAGATATCTTCGAATTTTCTTAAAAGATATTGAATAATGAAACTTTCGCTGTGATGAACTCTGTCGCATGCCCTAATAAGTATCTGCCATAGATGTATGCGACATAGGTTTGTATATATAAATACTAATAGGCTCAGTCATGGTAGGAAATCGCTTGTTGTGCGACATTTTTTGTGGTTTGAGTGGGTATATTTCATAAAATTTGTTTTTGTTGATGTAGTTTTGCTTCTTAGAACGACTCAGCACAGGCATGCAACACATTTGTGAGCTGTTATGTTATGGTAGACTATCATTGCGATCATTTTATCGCTTAAAATCATGTTGCAACAAAGTAATTAAGACAATGCGCACAGACATAAAGACACAGCACACACACTGACATAGCTATGGACAAGATTATCGCAACACATTGGTGAATAACGTGCGTAGGTGTGCCACTCCTTTAAATTATTATTAGATGTAGCTGTAACGGCGCTCAAATTCTACCTCTGCGCCACATGCCTTTTAATTTACTACTATTTTACTAGAAGCTTCTAGTATTAGGCCAGAGGACGAGTTATATTTTATAACTATAGTCCTGGTTTTGATAGGGATTTCGTGTGTCAGTGTAGTCGTTAAATAAACTCTGGTAAGCTACTTGCGAACTCATGCAGATCTATGTGAGTGCCTCATGACCGCGCTAGTTCAACTAACCTCTAGTCTTAAACATTTTTGTATTTGATATTTAGAGTACGTCGAGTATTGTACTGAATGTTCATTTGAAAATCAGATGTCTACTTCTCGCCGCTGCTAAAACGAATAGAAGATCTTCTTGTCTTGTGTTATTTGGGAATTTTTCCACTATAGTTTCAAAAGCTCATTTCTAACCAATGAGAGCAAGTTGGCGAAATCTAGAATGTCCTAACTACTTTTGGAGCGCAGTTTATGATAGTAACGCTATACTGTGTAGTTGGTTGAACTGCTTTGCCGATAGCTATGGAATGTATGCATTTCGCGTTCCGCTAAAAGAGTTTCTAAACCACAAAGAAAGTGATAGCGACAAGCTAATGACATGACTTTCAGGCGTAATATAGATCTTAAGAACTACTATTCAGTGTTCGGACTTTGAATTTTTTTTATTACTGTTATTTGCCATATATTCTAACGAACTTTAATTGCAAATCCTCTTATTTGCCCCTTTTGCTGATCGTTCGCTAAACTGTTGAATAAATAAACACCCAATATTCGAATAACGGAAAAATGGCTC